>PVIU01010614.1:0-69109 GCA_004026605.1 Ondatra zibethicus | reverse complement strand
AGAAAAGGGAACACTTCTGCATTGCTGGTGGGAATGCAAGCTGGTACAACCCCTATGGATGTCAGTGTGGCGATTTCTCAGAAAATTAGGGAAAATATTTTTAATTGGAAAGGGCGTATTGTCCTTTTTTTATGAATTTGTGTTTCATTATGCCTAGAATTCAGACATGCCGTCTAGGACTGGGGAGCCAGCTCAGAGGGTAAAGGGTTTGCTGTATGAGCATGGTGACCTGGGTTTGTATGTCCGGAATGCAGGAAAAGCTGCTAGCAGAACTGTGTGACTCGAACCCCAGCTCTGGGGATGCAAGGAGACCCAAGGTGCCTGCTGGCCAGCCAGTCTATCCTAAACACAACAAACTCTGGGGTCGGTGAAAGGCTCTCTGTCTCAAAAAATTATGTGGAGAGCAATTGAGTAAGACACCTGATGTGGATGTCTAACCTCCATACCTACAGACATGTTGACCTGCACACACACAGGCATACACACATACACACACACACTCACACATACACATGTGCACACTCTCATACACACACTCATAAGAGGGAAAAGAAAACATGTTCTTTTAGGTTTTATAAAAGTAGGTAAATTAGGCTGGGCAGTAGTGGCGCACGCCTTTAATGTCAGGACTCAGGAGGCAGAGGCAGACGGATCTCTGTGAGTTCGAGGCCAGCCTGATCTACAAGAGCTAGTTCCAGGACAGTTAGGGCTGTTACACAGAGAAACCCTGTCTCAAAAAACAAACAAAAAAAAAAGTAAGTAAATCGACAGATTTTTGTTGTTATGACTTTTTTCTTCTTGTTCTTTATGTGTTTAAATTGAAGGTTACCATTTAAAAATGTCTCTATCAACAGGACAATTGCATAAAAGCAAAGAAATAACAACCTCAGTTGTCTCAGGCTATGACTGGGTTAAATGCTGGTGTCACTGCCTGTGGGTGACTCTTCCCTCTAAATAGGTAATTCCCATGCTAGTAAGTCTGTCTGTCTTCATAAACTGCACCCACACTGAATGTCTTAAAGCATTTGAGGCTCCCGCTGCCTTCCAGGTGTGTGAATAAGTTAGTCTTTTCCCATAGATGTTGATATTTTGAGAGCATGGTAAATATCTTATTAGTCTTTGCAGTTGTTTGCTTGTGTTATATTTAATAGGTTGATGCATAGAGAAAATATTTTAACACTCATCACACAGCAACTGCCCCAAATGAACTCACATTTTGTAATGTTTGTTTTATCACTTACCACCCACTACTGAATCCAGCAAATTTCTGCATTCCCTCCAGGTACTTCTGATGATAAAAAGAGTAGATAAACTCACTCATCAAGTTGGGTCTCAAGCACAAACTTGATGAGTTCATTAGTCTCAATAGATCTAACCGTATATATATATACTAAACATGTTGTCGCCTCCTTTTAAATAAAACAAATGCAATGGCTTTGCCAGAATTTAAATATTCTTAGTTTGTGAGACATAGAAATTACATTGAAAAATGGATCCAGTTACAAATGAAACATAAAAAAATGGGTGATTTATTCTATATTTGGATGTTTTCCCAGACAGATAAAAACCAGTCCATTTAAATTTTGTAACTCAGAATCTCCTTGGGTACTCAAAGGAAAGGTTTACAATTTTAGAAATGTGGTCGATCTCTTTTCTTGGCAGACGAAGAAGAGATCTGGGAAGCCAATGAGTTGAGTTATTGTCATCATTCTAAGAAAGAACTTACTGCCCCCTCTCCTCTTTGAACCAACATTTCTTTTTAGATGCTTATTACAATCCGATTGCCTAACATCAAACGAAGTGACACATCAGCCTCCTCCTCTGCAGCAGGTGTCATGGGCATCTCTTCTGGTCCTCAAGGCTGCTTTCTTTCCTCTCACCCACACCCCATCCTAATACCTCTGGCTGAACTCCCAGTTTAGTGATCTGAGTTCTAAATTCTACCGTACATAACTCCATTTCTCTAGTCCAAACACAGTAGTTTTAGCTAGGGAAATGACCCAGTGTGGGACATACTTATCTACTAAGTTTGAGGACCCAAGTTTGATACTCAATACCCAAGGGAAAACTGGGTGCAGCAGCATATGCTTTGCCTGTAATCCCAGCACTAGGAAGGCAGGCAGGAGGATTCCCAGTCTTGCTGGTCCAGCAATCTGGACAGATCATTTAGCTCCAGGTTCAGTGAATGACCCTTCCTCAAAAACCAGGTGAAGAATTGATGGGTATCACTTGCTGAGCTCTTACCGCTACAGTCACATGTTTGTAAACATGAGCTTACAGATACATGTGCTTGGATTTTGCTCAAAAAAAAAAAGTCATTTCAGAGACTGGTGAGATGTCTCAGTGGTTAAATGTGCTTGTTCTGCAGGCATGAGGGTCTAAATTTGATTCCTACATCCCTGTAAAAGCCAGCAATGGCTGAATATGCCTAAAAACCTAGCATTGGAGGGCAGTGATAGGCAGATACTGACAGCTCCCTAGCTAGTCTAGCTTGGCTCAGTAAGAGACCCTGCCTCAAGTCAATAAGGTAGAGGGCTATAGAGATCCAATGTCTTGTTTTGTCCTCTGTATGTATGTACATGGATCATATACCCACATACCTACATGCATCACAAACACACATGTATAGAGGGTGGAAAGGGAGGAAGAGAAACATAAGTGTGCTTTATCTCTATCTGTCTGTCTATCTATCTATCCATCTATCTATCTATCTATCTATCTATCTATCTATCTATCTATCTATCTATCTATCTATCTATCTATCTATCTATATCTCACCCCCACCCCCAAAAACAAAAAATACTGACTTTACTTTATGGGCTACCATGCATGTTCTTTCTGTCCTTTTACAAAATCTTCAAACACTTCCAAGACTATCTTTTCCTTTATGTTTTAGGCCATGCCCTTCTAAACTTCTAAAGCCCAAATCTGACAACATAATGTCTGAGCCCCCACCCCCAGAGCTTGAGCTTCTGTCTAGGGATAACAAGATTTCATGAACATCCCTACAACCATCCATGTTTCTAGCCATCAGTTGGCCATGACCAACAGACTCAGTGCTAAAAGGATGTTGAGAAGATACTCGTGCATCCTGATGTTAGGTGAAAGATGTGGTAGAAACTAGCAGTGACCCAGCACATCTTACACTCCAAACTACAGAAATGAAACTTAATGCTATACTTATAACAGCAAAAAAACCTCAAGTCACTTTGCATGTTCATCAGTGAGAGAGGGCTGCAAAAACATGACATAAAAAAAACAGAGTAGGAAGTAAATGCTCTATTATATTTTAACCTGTAAAAAAAAAGTGTGGTAACTTGATAGAACAAATTTCAAAGTAACTTTACCAAAGAGAGGAATTAAGCCAACAAAAAACTGCATAATATTATAAGAACCTCTTTGGGCATAAAAATAATTAAGAATACAGATACTTGTTATCGTTGGTCAACCTCTTCCTGGAAGGGGAAACAGGAGAAAGAGGTATCACTAATATTTTTTAAATGCTTCTTACTCCTACTTATTTGAACAAGTATTTCAGCTTTGGATCTGCTTCATTTTGGTGTGTTATTGCTTTGTTTGCAAGCTTTTGTATTAAATTAATGAAATTAAAACATAAACAAGAAAATATTTGAGGAATTAAAATAATAACAAGTATCATTACATTGGAAATGAAGCAAGAACATGCAGAGAGTATTCTCAGGTTGGAAAACTGTGTACTGTCTTAAGAGCTGAAGATATTCTCCTCCCTCTTCCTAGTGGGGAGTGATCAGAACAAGGCTGTTTTGACTTCTTTTCAAGACCTCCAAGGGCCAGGGCAGCAGAACATGGTGTGACATGGGGATTTCCCATTATTAATTCAAGATGAAGATATAAATTATTTTATGATGGTGACTTTTAGCACTTCAATAAATAGTATGTGACCACATCAGCAAACTGTCAGAAAATTTTTAATTGCGATATAAGTGGAAAACATTTCTCAGAGAACTGCTGTTCCTTGTTTATAGTAACAGGGAAGAACTTAGTTCTCTGACGTTTTAAGTTTAGTTTGGTTGTAAATCTTAGAAATCTATCCAATGCCAGGAGCGAGCATACCTAACAAAATGAGTTGGGCAGTAATCTCTTCACTGTTTAAAATGAAGGAATAAAAAACAAAGATGGTAAAAATATTGACTTCCAAGATGTAAAGGAATTGATACACCTCGTAGAATCCAGTGAACTATAAACAAAATACATTCCAATTTTATATTCTGAGATGTCTTGAAACAGTCAACAATATCAAAGTAAATTTCCAACTGCTTTGAATTATTGGATAATTATATCCAAGTAATTAGAGCTTTTTCAAAAGCACTGAAAATTCTTTAATTATAGATTATTAAAAGATTATCCAGGAGAATATATATATGGAAATGGAAATTCTTTTAAATTTCACATGTTAAAAGGAAAATGCAGATAAGTAACAGCCATTTATGACTTAAATTTAAATCCTACTTTAATTAACAGGTTGAGAAAGAGTTCTGTGGGTTTTTTTCCTTTCTCTCACTAGATTTCATTTTTAACAACCATGAGGTAAAATACTGACATAAGCAGACAGCTAGTTCAGGCAGTCAGAAGGAAGAAAGGTGACAATCAGGTGACAGTGTGCCATCTATCAGCCTCATGTGCTCTCTAAGGATTTTCAAATAAGTTCCAAGTTTGTCTTGTAAACAGGTTTCATATCTGTTTTGCCAATATAGAAACTAAGATTCAAAGAAGTTATTAAAGGTCAAAGGTAGGGCAAGCATTTTAAACTATCTCTGTGAGCTGAAAAGTCAACCTCAGCTAAACTAAATAAAACTAAATAGACTCAGTTCTTGGAGTTCATTACGCTCATAGTACTTATGTATATAGGAGACGGAGTGTGGGGCGTTAGATTTGATAACCATCCTGTCCCGCCTCCATCTCTATGGCTTTAGAAAAGATGCCTGTCGTTTCTGGGCCTTGCTTTTCTCTTCTGGACAATTAGTAACTGTTAAATAAAACATTGTCTGGGGATTCAATGAGCAATCGTGAGTGTGACTTCTCTAAAATTAGACACTTTTAAAGCCTTTGCATTTACATACTGGCATGCCCACTAACACCAAAGTCATGAGAGTTCAAGGCACATCATGTAGGTGTTTCACTCGTGGACTGTTGTAGCCACTGTAGTGATGAAGGACTTGCACTAAACTTCCCTCCGAAAGGATGAATGTCTACCTCCACGTCATGGGTCAAGAATCAACTACTGTGGACATAATCGCCAGTTTCATAGTGGAAGTGATTATAGAAAAAAAGATGAAAGGGACCAGGGTATGGTTCAGCAGTTGAAGTACTTGCTGTAAAAGCAAGATGACCAAAGTTCAGATGCCCAGAATCCGTGCAAATGCAGGTGAGTATGGGCTTCATTTGTAATTGCAGCCCAGGAAGGCAGAGCCAGGGCATCCCTGAAATAAGCTGTCTAGAGAGAGCTGAATACATGAGCTCAGAGTTTGATGTCCCAACTCAAAGGACAAGGAGGGAGGATGACCAAAGAAGATTCCTGACATGAACTTCAAGCTTCCATATACCAAGGGCATTCACACGCACACACATACAGACACACACAGACACATAAATGTACACCCACACTCATGGAAATGTTTATGCACATATGTACATGTACCACACAGTTATATACACATGAAATGAAAACATATATGGAGGGATTAATATTTAAGAGAATCAAATGTAGATTTTAGGTAGATGGCTTTAAGGTGGCAAATTTTCTTTTTGTTTTTTGAGGCAGAAGTTCGCTACAATATCAAGGACTCCTCTCAAACCCATGATCCCCTTACATCAGCCTCCAGAGTGCTGAGGTTGTAGACGTGTGCCAGCATGTCTGGTTAAAGCAGTATTTTTTTTCTTAAATGTTGGACTATTAGCAAATAATTAATTTTGACATCATTTTTGGTTTTGTATGTCAATAAAATGGAGAGCTGAATTATATGAACCTTTACTACAGAAGCCCGCACATATCATTTACATTTAAACTATAAAGAAAGGGTAAACAGCATTGACATGGGAACAGACATTATTCCAATAAACTCAAATTGTAATCCAAGGGAAGATCCCTTCATTTCCAGAAGAACTGAAGGGCCATCACATGAATCTTAGGAACAGCCACAGCTTCACTGCTGATAGTTATACACATATGCCTGCAATTCAGAGGTAACCTTGATATCTATTGCGGAAAGTATGATGCGATTTGCCAAAGTTTTAACACTAAATGAAGTTGTGAAACACAATGATATCATTCAAGACAAAAATCTGTAACTCCCTTTAGGTCTGAAAGGCTACAGTATGCAACCCCTTTCAATATTTCACACTAGGAGTCTTGGTATGGTTAGGGCATTCGACGATTTTTTTAAAAAAAAATGTGGTTTCCCTGACAAGAAGTCACTGTGCATTCAAATTTGACCTATTTAGACTAAGGATCTGAAGTTGAGCCAGCAGCTGCCTGCTCCTTGGCTCTGGTACAAGCAGATGCTGGTTATAGCATCAATGCTTCTCTGCCACATGTGGAACCAAATGGAGCTTCCTCCATATTGATGTGTCATGTTTCAGAATGCTAAAGACAAAGCAAAGGGCTGAGTCTAGGGGCAAAGGATGTTGTTTTCTACGGATATAAAAGTCCCATTTAAGGCTAAAGCACCCACAGTGCTGTTCATGGTTAGTCTTACAATAGACACTCTTCCCCAAGGAAGAGGATGCCAAGAGGAGAATGATCAGCCACAGGCAAGTTACTTAACCTGATGGGCTTCAGTTTCTCACCTATGAAACAAGGATGAGAATGTTGTCTCCTTTGTGGATTTTGGTGTGAGAATGGGCAGAGTTCTCAGTGAGCTTTTGATCTTATGGCCTTATGTTAGTACCCAGTCTGTCCCAGAGAGTCTGCTTCCAGTCATCCTCAGTACCACCACTTCTTCACATGTGAAATATGTCTCCTTTGTACTGTCTCCAAAGTAGGGCTTCCAAACTCTACTCTGCTCCCAAACTCCACTGTTCTCTCCCTTTTCTTCTTTGACTTCTTCTACCACAGAGCTGGGCACAAAAGTCCACTGGTTAGGTGTATGTACGGGCTCTCTTCACCTCTGCGTACGCACATTTTCTCCTTATGGGGGCTGTGATGAGTTTCTTCATGCGGATGGCTATTATGTTACATGGCTTTTATGTGATAGAAGACATGGCACTGGACACTGTCTAGCGTAGACCCTTCACAGGCACTCAGTTATCCTTTGCAATTTAAAGGTGTCGGATGAAAAGATGGTTCTGGGTAGTTAAGATATGTAGTGGGTGTAGTGAGCGTGTATCTAGATTATACTGTTAATAAATACTACATGTATTTTCAGGGCTTATTCAGGCTGAGAAGCTATAGGCAACAAGCACACGCTAAAACCCATTTCCAGGTGGTGGTGGAAATATGCCTTTAGTCCCAGCATTTGGAAGGTAGAGGCAGGAGATCTCTGAGTTCTCAGTTCGAGGCCAACCTGGTCTATAGAGTGAGTTTCAGGATAGCCAGGCCTATACAGAGGAACCCTGTCTTGAAAAACCAAAAAACAAAAAGTTATTTACATGGTCTTGCTTTTATTTAACATCTAAAATACAGATACAGTGATTCGGTAAGAATCCTGTTTCAGTGAGTAGACAGCTTCTCTAAGATTTGGTAAGATTTTGGGTGACAAATTTAAAAATTCACCCTTTAAAAAAGTCAGTGAGGTGGCCTTCAGGATTGTTTCTTGAACATCATTACATTATAAACGCTAATGTTGTGACATAATGTCGGTGCATCAGTTCCACTAGAAGGCAAGTCTTATCCGCCTCGTTCCAGTGGCTCTCCTCGTTCGCTGCTCTCAAGTGGCTCAGGCTTTATAATAGAAAGCAGCTGTGGTTCCAGGAAGCGGCTGGCTTTCCAGCTTCTCTGTTTCTGCAAATAAATACCCAACACACCAAATGATGCCAATACCATAAGCTGCTGAATTATAAAGATTTGTCCTTAATATTGCTATGTGTATATCTGTGCCTGTCTGAGTTCCTATTTCCTGTATCCCATGTGTTCACCATCCCACAGAGGCCAGACGAAAGCACTGGATCCCCTTAGCTGGAGTTAGATGGCATTGTGAGCCATCATGTGGCTACTGGAAAAAAAACCTGGGCCCCCTCCAAGAGCAGTAAGTACACTTAAACTAAGCCATTTTTTTCAGCCACCTGGGTTCTTCAGCAGAGTACTACATTTTGATAATAGATGCTTAATATGTGTTCAGTCTTCCATTTTATTAGTGTAAAAGTAGTATTAATGTTGCTCAGTCTTCCATTTTAGTACTGTAAAAATAGTATTAATGTTGCTATGAAAAGCAATCATTACATTATAAACATCAATGTCTCGACATAATGTACTGTAAAAGTATTAATATTCTATTAAAGTATAGCATACTTTTTGTATTAAGCATTAAAGTATAACATAATTTACCATGTGCTATAGAATATTAATATAGCAAGTGACAAACAGGAATTTTAAATAAGTACAAAGCAGTGGTTCTCAAGCAGTAGGTTGGCATCAGGGTTAGTTGAAGAATTTTTCCGAACAGTATTGACAATCAACCCTTCACACAGGAGTTGGCACCATCCATAAAGATCTAACTCAAATGATTTTTAAGCTGTTCCCTAAGGATATGAACCAGGCAGAACAATAATGACTCAACAAGAGTCATCCATAATGCTTCTAAAATTGGTGTAATTTCCCCTTTCAAAAATGGTTGTATTATTAAGCTTTAATTTTGAGTTTTTGATGAGTAAATACCTTAACAGTGTGCCAATTCAGCTTGGAGAATGTAAAGTACAAAGTTGTGAAATATAAAAAAGTTACACAACTTGAATTCACGAGTTACACAAACTTGAGTTTCAAATATCTCATTTATTAAAAGTCAGTTTTCATTGCACACATGCTGTTTTTTACTAATCGTTAAAAGTTCCAACTATAGCCTGGCAGTGGTGGCACATGCACTTACTCCCAGCACTCGGGAGGCAGAGACAGGAGGATCTTTGTGAGTGTGAGGCCAGTAGGATCTACAAAGTGAGTTCCAGGACAGCTAGGGCTGCTACTCAGAGAAACCCTGTCTTGAGAAAACAAAACAAAAAAAGTTCCAACTCTAAAAACTATAAAAATGTGTTGTTGCATCAGTTGAGTAATGCCATCCTGGTTGTATATGAATACAATTTTTACACTGAAAATTGTAACATAATCAGCATTAGGAATACATAAAAGCTGTCTGCTCTATTTTTGTAATTTTAAGATAATTTTATATTACAACATAATTTACCAAAGAATGCAAAGAAGCATTTATAAATTTATGTGTCCATAAATCTTCAGCTTTCCCAATGACGGTATTTAGTGAATGAAGGTACAACATTCTTAAGGGTTAATAATCACATAGAACCACCTCTCGATTTCACCGATTTCGTTTTCCAGTGCTTGGGGTAACATGAATTTGATCTCCGACAGGCACCACAGTATTAGTTTTCCAGTGGCCAGCGGTTGGGGTAGGATCAGAATCGGGGCTCCCGGTGGTTCTTAGGCTGCTCCAGCAAAAGGAAAAGGATCATTGGGAAACTTGGCAAGGTAGTAAAAGTGTCCTTTACCTTGGCTTTGGAAATCAGGTCAGGGGGATTTACACGTGTTCAAACTCATCGAAGAGGACACTCTAAACACATACAGTCCTTTGTACACCATATGTCTCAGGGAAGCTGAGAAAACAAAAACTAACGTCGCCAGAGCTCTGAGTCATCTACTGAGAAACCTCAGGCCGACTGAGAGTTATCAGACATTTCCCACCAGGCAAGAGTCAAAAGGCAAGAGTTGCTGAGACTCTCCAGAGGAAGCTCTGCTAGTTTTTCACTGAGGATCTATCCTCAAATCTCAGCTCCACTTCACACGCATTGTATGGTGATGGATGTATTCCTCTGACCTTGCCTGGCACTAGAAAGTTGTGGAAAGTCAGTTTATCTTATCAGAAAATATAAAAGCCTGAAGAAATGATCTATCTAGGTAGCAAAAATAAGCAAAAGTTTTACCTAAATACTTTCCTCTATCAAAGTAAAGTCATTCAAATCTCAATGATACCAACATCTCTTAATCCGACTGTACCACCCACACCTAGAATTCAACGCAAATATTTTTGTATCCTCTGAATAAAAGTGGTGATGGAGTCTCTCGCCAGTTTTACAGCCATTAACTCCCACTGTATGTGCTAATGCTTCAACCACGTTCTCACCCAACCTTTGCACCACTAGAAAGCGACATCCTAGATGGGGGGGGGGTGTAGGACTGAGTGGGGAAAGGAAAGCTGAGGAAAATAAACATCCGATGTCTGCTGAAAATGTCATTATTTAAAGTGACCAGATGCAGGACTAATGGGAGCCCTGAGAATGCCCAAGAATGTCCCAGAGGAGTGTCACCAGATGGTCTTTGTCCTTACTTAGACAAGAGTAGGGGAAAGTCGTTTACATTTCGTTTGGCTTAGAGTAATTGAAGCAAGCAATGAAATCTAACTCCGGAGGAATCTTTCTTTCAAAATAAAACAGTGACTTACGGCCTCTCATGGCCTCCGTGCAGCTTCTGAGAAAATACTTGAAGTAAGTTTTAGTCATCTATCACTATAATCCCCTCTGAGGGAAGAAAACAAGCAATTGTGAGCCTCTTATGCAACAGGTGTTTTCACTTGTCTTCATTTAATCTTCCCTGAGAAAGACTTTTTGGATTTTACAACTGAAGAGACAAGTTTTGATAGTTTACTTTGCCCAAGGGCACTTAGCTAATGAAAAGCAGAGTCAAATAGTCAGTGTGCTCTGTTCCAGCCCATTTCAGAAAGGCCTTACCTCCCTCTTCTCCTAAGATGTAAGAGGTTTGAAACCATGGTAAAATGGGTAACGTGGCTTAGTCCTCATTAAGCCAACATATGCTGAACATGTAAACACTCATTTGATATTGACAACTAAAAACCAAGACAAGTTCTTTTATCAGCCCTAAGACTTAAAGAAGTGAAGAAACTTGCCTATGACCAGCATCTATTGGCTAAGGGGTCAAGATTTGAATCAGACTCTGTTTGAGCCGCTACACAATAGAAGCCGTAATCATGTGTGATTTAATTGTTTTGTTTAATGCAAAATCTTTATATGTTCATAAGAAATTTTTATAGAAATATAATAATCATTTAATAATAATAGCAAGAAGCTCAGTAAGTTGTGGTTATAAGGATTAAAAGCTGAACGATTGATAGCCCAGACAGAATGAAGTCTCCTGGTCTCCTTTTTTAAAATTGAGTCTTTCTGATAGCATACTGAACAGGCACAATTGTATCTCAGCTTCCCAGATTCTTCTGATGGGATGCCCTAGAGAGGACCGAGATACATCAAAATCTATGTTAAAGGAACCCCTGTGGGGGCCTTTTAACTTCAGGGGTCAGCATCTTCACTCTGGGCGCTGGAGGCTTGTGAGAAGCCAGAGTATGGGAAACTCAGACCACAGGACATCTGGTCTCCACCACAGACTTCAGCTTTTGTTTTCAGCAAGTCATAGATATTTAGAACCAGAAAGAACCAATTGAGATCATCTGGTCAAATCTCTTCATCTGACTGGGAAGGAATTTGAGGAGCAGGCGAGGTTAAGTGTTTTCTCTAGGGTCGGAAAACTAATTAGTAGCAAAGCAATAAATCACATTCACAAACAGACATGCTTTCAGAGTGAACTCAATAATTTGTACTCTATGGGACTACAAAGAACACCCAGGTAGCGAGACAAACCCCCAATGTATCTGTGACAAAGAAGTATCTATGACATAGACATAGATCTGTGACACAGATGATACAGAGAAACTTCTTTAAAACTGAGCACCCTATATCAGAAATCTTTAAAATGTGCTGCTTTGGTCACATCACTAGCAGTAGGGTTGGTGTTCCTACTAACATCTTTCCATCCAGAATTTTAGACTTAGTCATAGCAAATACCCTAGACTTTGCATATTTTCATTCATGTTTATATAAAATCAGATTAGTTACATATTAGGGTATAATTATTTAACACCAATAATCTTTGTGCCATGAATCACCAAAATGCGGATCTTTGAAATTTTATATTTATACCATGATCTTTTACTAGAATAGTTAGTGTTGCAAAGTTTTTAAAAGGAGTGAAAAGTGTTTTCCCATGAGGCTTATTGTGAAAGTTCATTTGTCTCAACTTGTTAAAAAGATCCATCTAAAGATCCAAAGATTTGCCTCCAGGGAATATGGTAAGAGCCAGGGATGAGAGCGAAACAGCCATGAGCAAAAACCATCCTACATGATTAGAGTAGATCTCGGCAAAGCACAAACAACCACTGAGTCAGAAGTCATAGCAAACATCTAGTTTCCCACGTGAGAAAATGAAACGGGAGGCAGACACATGAGAAAGAGTCAAAGCATGGAGACACATCCTGATAACAGGATCAAAGCCATTCCCATGAGGAAGAAAGCCAACATCAATTAAGATGTCATTTCAGGGGAGAAACAGGAATGAGATGCACTATGAGAGAATAGCTAACTCTGATACTTACAAAATCAAGTTGTTTTATACCAGTCATGCTCAAATTCCTACAACTGCTAATATTTGCTCCAAAAGTTGACCTATTACCACATTTGGCATTTTTGACATGCTTTAATGATGAAGTTCTCCATTCAACAATGTCCTTTTATTTTTAAGGAAGGAGTAAACACAATGGGGAAATGGGTAAGCTGTATATATTTAATATAGAATATGAAGACAAATGTTTATGCTATATGCCTAGGGCAGGAGATCCCCTTTCTAGTAACCATTTTATGATTATACAGTCTTCAGGTTTCAAGGATTCTTTTAATGACAGTTATGTTCGGGTCTTCCTGGGGAGCATTCTTCACAATCCATCACTGAGATTTAGCAGCAAATATTGTTGGAAAAGGCTAGAAGTGTGTCCGACCGCATGGAAGGAAATATGCTTGTTCAGAGATGCATATAAAACATAGCATTTTCCTTCCAGTGTTTAGGGAAGATGATGGTGTCTTGTTTTACCTCAACAATTTTTCTCACATTCTCTAATGCACATATCTTTCAAGGAGATCTCCATAAAAGAAGTGGCTGATAATCTAGTGGTTCGTTTTGGTTGTGTGGTATATGTGTTCATGCAAAGGCCTGAGGTCAACGCCCAATGTCTTTCAACTGTTCTCCAGTTGATTTTTTTGAGATAAGATCTCTCACTGAATCTGGAGTTCAAATTCAGCTAGATTGTCTGTCTAGTCAGCAAGTCCATGGATGATTCTATCTTGGTCTCCTCAGAACTGAAACTACAGGTATTTTACATGGGTGCTGGAGAGTAACCTCAGTTCCTCATGCCTACTCCGCAAGTACTTAACTGACTGAGTTACCTCCCCAGTTCAATAACATGGGTTTTATTTAGATCTTTGAATAACTAGAAAGGATGATGGAAAAACCCTCAGCAACTCAGACACATAACAAGCCTAGCAGCTAGCTATTTGTTGCAAACGATGTATCATTTGATACACTAATTGTCAGTTTGGTCATGCTTCTAAATATTAAACCCATTTGATCCACTCATTTGTCATAGTAACCTTGTTAATAATATCTACTCCCAAATTTCTAGGTGTGTGTGTGGGGGGGGGAATTAGCAGAGAAAGGAAAACAATTTACAACTAGTCAAAGCAACCGTATCTTAAACCTCAGCTCTGGTTAAACTTTTAGCAAGGCACTTGTCCTTTCCCAGGCATTCAGGAAGTACAGTTCTCAGCGAAAAGCTGTTCCAGGAGAAACTGTAAATATACATTGCCCGTAGCAACAGTCAGTTTGAGGAAGGATTTCTGTGTCTGCTGCTGTGCAGAGTAAAATAACAAAAAACAAAAAACAAACTTCCAAACTCCAATTTAACCCTCAGTTTTAACAACTCCAGAGGGAAGCATTATTTCCATTTAATGAAGACTGGCCTATGAAATGGCTAACAAGATGTCCTGAGATGTGTTGAAATGGCTTGCAAGGATTAGAGTTCAGTAAGGTTTGTTGCTCCCTATAAAAAGCCAGGAAAGTGAGGCTCTGAGGAGATGCAGGGACCATAATTATCCTAGGCTACATGTTGACTATTTTATTCTCTAATGTAGGCAGCTATCAACAAATGTTTGTTAGTTAAATGATAAAGCGGCATATTTGATTGCACTGTAAAACTATAAGACTGTTAATAGAATTAACCTTGGATCAGGGGGCAGAGCCAATGACTAGTAGACAAGAATTAGCCATAGAGAATACAGAGGACCCAGGGAGATAGATAGAGAGACCCACAGAAAGTAGGAGGGAGATTCAAGGTCTTTTTTGATCTGGGTTGTGTGGAGAGACATGCCTTCTGGATCTCTGGTGAAAAGGGAAGGTCAGTTGATTGCTCCTCTCACCACCTCTTTGTTCTATCATGTTTCCAACCCAATATCTGATTCCCAAGTTCTTAGATTAAAAACAACAAAATGATGTATCCTGTTTGAACAGATAAATTCAAAATGAAGAGAATTTCCCAATGATAAAAACCCTTAAAGGACACTGTACTAAACCAACTAGTAACTCCAACTTCTAATGCAGCATGTTTAAGGGTTATCTCATGACAACTCTATGGCTGTTGAGCACACCACATAATGGAATCATTTATTAAAATGAATTCCAAGCTGAAGGTGAGGACACAGCATGAGAAGGCTAAATAAAGCAGGCCATGCTAAACTGTCAAGATGGCTGGAGCATGGGTTACCAGCGTGGATAGCACAAATGATCCCAGACAACAAGAGAAATTAATAGAAGCTTCCAATAACTTTCTACGATTTCTACAGTACTTGTGGTGACAAAATGCCATCATCTAACATATCTATTTTCAAAGTCATAATATTTTCTTGTGAGACAGGCTTGCCTTGAGGGACTACCCTCCAGCCTCAGCCTCCTGAGTGCTTGGGATACATAGCTACCATTATGCCTGACTTGAATTCACAGTTAAGCCAATTTTTTTCAAAAACTAAATAGAAATAAATGTATTGAAGTCATGAGAGAATTTGGACAAATAACTTTTATTATGATCCCATCTTGCTCCAGAAAAAAATATTCATTTTATGATTGTAGCAACTTTCAGTATTATTTACCTCATCATTTCATAATCTTTATAATAAATCATTTTACATATTTAAGGTTAAAATTTAATTTTAATAATGCTATTAACTTTAGTCACTACCATTAAATAAATTCATAATTGGATCACTAATATATTTTATCTGTTTATTTTTGTTACTATTTACGGTCATAAAATATATAGCCTTGACATTTAAGCCACAAATAGAAACTTTCTTTGAATTATAGTGAAATTTATTTCTTATAAAAATCTATCTATATCACTATTTTTAAACTCACTATAAATCACATACTTGATAATCCAAAAGCTATCTTCTGTAAAAAGTACCTTGCATCAGAGAAGGATTGAGGCCTAAATTTTTTTATATTTTGTGCTGGATACTTTATGTCAACTTGATACAAGGTAAAGTCATCTGAGAGGAGAGAATCTCAACTAAGAAAATGCCTCCGTAAGATCAGACTGTAGTTAGGCTTGTAGGACATTTTCCTGATTAGTGACTGATGTGGAAGGGCCAAATGCATTGTGGGTGGAGGCATCCCTGGGCTGGTGGTCTTGAGTTCTGTAAGAAAGCAGGCTGAGCAAGCCATGAAGAACAATCCAATAATTCCTCCATGTCCTCTGCATCAGCACCTGCCTCCAGGTTCCTGCCCTGCTTGAATTCCTGTCCTGACTTCCTGCAGTGATGAAGAAATGTGGAAGCGTAGTTGAATAAACCTTTTCTTCCCCAGTTTGCTGCTGGTAATGGTGTTTCATTACAGAAATAGTAACCCTAACCAAGACAAGCTTATTTGTTCATTTATTGTGTATCGGGAGGTATGAGAAGGTGTCACAGAGGTTTACATAAATCCCATATAGAGCTCAAAGAACTACTTGTGGGAGTTGGTTCTGTCCTTCCACTGTGTGTGTTTCGGGTTGTCAGGCTTGCCAGCCAGTGCCCTTACCTGCAGAATCATCTCTGCAGCATTAATATATCTCATTGCTGGACAAGGCACAAGGGAAAAACACCCCACTTATGGCTTTTCAAACAAACCAGGAGTCTTTATTTCTTTGGGAAGATTATATATTGCCTTTTAAGTACTAGAGATCATCTCTTCTAGGACAAAAAGACTGGACTCGAGATAATATCTCTGTTCTATACCTAAGAATTTTACTGCAGAAACTTACTAGAACTTAATTATAGCATTGATTTAAAAAGTAGAACATCTTTTGAAAGATGTACTCTAAACAACTTGCACAGCACTCGTATTTTGGCCCTGTTCCCAGTATGGCTTGATTCTTTGTATGTTGTCTTAGTTGGAGGACTGTGTTTTGTGGTACTTAGTGAACTTTGCTTTGGGGACTGTGAGATAAGACCAAAAATCTATCCTGTGAGGGATATTTTAAACGAATTAATAGAATTTTGATGTGCAGTCACTGAAACTCTCCTCAGTCACAAGTTTGACAGGAACACCCTTCTACTTGGTGACCCTCCTTCAAATTCTGTCTTACACAAAATAAAGCTCTCTTGGGTTTTGATAGAACTGCAAATAGCTTGTGGTGTAGGAGGTTCTTCTGTATTTGTGTTGCTTTCATTGGTGAATAAAGAAACTGCCTTGGCCTTTTGATAGGGCAGAAATCAGGTAGGCAGAGTAGACAGAACAGAATGCTGGGAAGAAGGTAGTGTGGCAGATGCCATGGTTCTCCTGCCCAAGACTGACGCTGGCTAGGAATCTTTTCCGGTAAGCCACGACCTCATGGTGCTATACAGATTATTAAAACTAGGTTAAATCAAGATGTAAGAGTTAGCCAATGAGAGGCTGAAACTGATGGGCCAGGCAGTAATTTAACTAATACAATTTCCATGTGGTTATTTCAGGGCTTAAGCTATCCAGGCGGCGGGATGGGCCCACTTGATCCTTTTACTACAGTTTGGCACCAAACATGGGGCACCAGATAAAGCACGAATCAATCCCACACCAGTTTGGAATTATTATTAAAAGGGTTATTTATTTGAGGGGAAAAACTTACAGAACACCGTCCTAGACAACAGCCTTCTACCAGGAAAGGAGTCTGAAGCAAGAGAGCAAGAGGAGGGCTGCCACTGCTTTTTAAAGAGAAAGAGACCACACCCCAGTGGGCTGGTATCTCAAAGGCTATTGGCTGAAGGAGCAGAAGGAGCTCCCACAGCAAGCTTGTGTGTGTATGTGTGTGTGTGTGTGTGTGTGTGTGTGTGTGTGTGTGTGTACATGGGCATATGAATGTGTGTGAGTTAGTGTGTGCATGTGTATGTGCATGTGTGTGTATATGAGTGTGTGTGAGTGTGTGTCTGTGTGTGTACAGTCTTTCATGCCATTGATTTTTCTTGCTACCAAACATGTAGCAAAGGCATCAATATGTTCTCTAGTATCTACTCCATGACCCCCTTATCTGAGTGTTATTGTGATAACTTGTGACAGAAAAGTTACCTAAGAATTCTTGGTGAGGTATCAAGCAAAGGAAAGCCATACTGACATTCCAAAGATAGATACAAATGACTTTATTTCATTCAACTCAATCTTTAGCATTAATAATGGTAAGAATGAAACATGTGCATGGAAGCAGTTAAGGATTCTACCTTCTATTAAAGTTTAAAATGAATAGAAGACCTATGTTCTAAAATGTTTGTTTTCATTTTAGGATCTAGTTTTATATCTATTTATTAAGCCCAAAGCTTGTAAATTGTAAATGACACACGGTGTTCTTGAATATTCCATTTTCTAAGAAAGACTTCACTGGCATGAGTGAAGAACTTTGGCCCTGCACTAAGTACATATTTGAATCCTCTTTCCACTTACACATGCATGGAGTCAAAATTAGCTTCTTTTAGAGGCAAACAATACATTCACTGTTGTATGGTTGCTAAGACAACTGTTGGCAAAATATACCCTGTAAATGTTTAGGACCATCTATTAACTCAGGCACGCAGCCGTGAAGCATCCCAGAAGCAAAGATAGATCTGGGCAACTGGATGAACACAATATAAATCAACATATATAAGTCACTCTAGAGGATATGAGTGCATTCATACCTCAACTTAAATGCTCTGAGCTTGGTAGGGAGAATCTTGTGATTGAGACTGTTTACAGTAGAGAAAACTGTGGCTATAGCATTATTCAGAGTCATTTACCTGAGAGAACAATGTTGATGAACAGCAGAACCAACAATTCAACCCATGTGTCGTTCAGATGCCAGAATCTAACCACTTGCTCCTCTCTTACATCCAAACTATTTCATTACATAGTCTGGGCACCAACAGAAAGGTAGCAACATCAGGCTTTGTAGGGGCTCACATTATTCAACTGGCAATATTTAACTCTATCTTATTCCATCACAGCCCTGTGAGGCTTTGGAGAGCATATGGCCGAGTTTTCAATCTCTTTGGACCTGTTGATAACTATCAGAGCCAGAGGTCTGTTCATTCATTAATTAGATGTAAAAGTTTTGGCAGACCCAATCCCAGGGAACGGGAAGAGAGAACTCCATTGCGAGGGCAATTTGAGCTTAACCATTTTTTGAGCTTCTCCAATTTTTCATTTTCATCAGTTCAGTAGAAATCCACTAATATCATTTTTCCTATCTCCAAGGAAACACAACAGTATTTCATGTGACAAAATCTAGTATTTTCAATGAAGCAGATATTCTCAAACGATGTAAGTGAGAAACGTCACTTACTGCATAGGATATATCAATATGCAAACATACTATTTAAAATAGCAATTCCTAATACAGCAATATTGCCTACTTACCTCAGATGTGTAAACTTGGAAAATAACTGAAATGCTAACCATAACCCAAGCTATCAATATTGGAAAACAGTATGGATCAAACAAAACCGTTTCTTCTTTCTCAGTAACTTCTGTATACTTAGAAATCATTTCTATATTTTTTTAACTATTTTAAATTTAAGAAAAATTTTCAGCATTCACATCAATGAAATTTGGCCCACATGAAAGTCACATACCTTTATTACATGATGCTTTTCCTGGAATTCAGGAATCTTAAACATTTGGCACCAGTATGTTGTGCCTTTGTTCGGAATGGGGACCTGTCTTAAGAAGAAGGGGAAGAAAAATAAAAAGTTACGTTCTATTGACATGGCATTAAATTTAATAACGTAAGTAAACAGCTTCTTATACACTTTCAGTTAACCCATCTTTTTGTTTAAAAACAGAAAAGTTAAAAAAAAATAAAGAAAGAAGAAACTTACGTCTTGATTTACCAGATCAAAGTATGGTGAGGCTGTAGACGACGCATTGACTTTCTCAGGGTTCAGTAACCTCAGACTCCTTGTGCCTCGATTTGAATCATGGTATTTGGGACCAGATTCTCCAGGATCTTCTTGGTGGTAGGCCCAGATAACTCTTACTGTGCTGTCCTGGTAATCAGACATAGGTACATTATGTCTCACAACAGCACTATTCTTGCCATTGAGTTGTGTTTAAAGAATGCTACTTAAATCAGCATGTAAGAATAAAGAAATGAGAATAAAGATATTTAGAATATCCAAAGAGTTTATTCTAACCCCCCAAGAACCCCAATGATCAAATACTCACCAAACTAATCAAAAGAAGAATATTCAAATTAATAAAATTGGAGACTAAGAAAGGAAATACTATCAAAATATAATCCAGAAACTCATTAGAGTACCCCTTTAAAGCTGATATAAAAAATGGAAAATTTAGAAGAAATGGTAAATTTCTAGACATACATGTGTTGTGTAGAAATTTCCTCTAGAACAAAATCTTTCATCTTTGAGGACACATGCTAAACTACAGGAGGTTCTAAAGTGAGGTGAAACATTCTGCCTGGAAGTAACCTCCTTAGACACAAATAAGTCAACAGTTTCAGGAAGTCCCTGAAACTGATCACGATACTTTTTTCTAGGTATATATAAGGACTAAGGACTTCTGAGCAACATACTCAGACAAACAGAAGCTCTGAGAATACTTTCTGACCAGCTGAGCTATTTAAAGGACTCAGACAAGCTGAACTATCCAGAAGACGTTCAATACCCATCTGTCCATATACCTGAAAAAGTAGAGTCCAGGTGAGCTGCTCAGAAGAGTCCAACCTGTTGAGCTGCCCACAAGTTGTACAGTGTGCCCCAAGTTTCCAGCTTTCATACACTGTGACCCATGCTGAGGTGAGCTTTTAGTAACACAGCTGCCTGAGTAATTTCTCACCTGTCCTCCCACTTGTAATCCCAATAAAACCCATTGGTTCACCAAGTTTGAATTTGGTACTATCTTTAGTTTGATTTGTTGCTGGTTTCTTACCAGGGTGAGCAAATGCTTGCTCATGTCTACCCATGAATAGTGTCACACAACCATGTGATCTACCCAAATTAAAATAAGAAAATATAAACAACTTAAACAGATGTATAACAACCAACAAGACTGAAACAGGAATACAAAGTCTCACAGCAAAGAAAAGCTTATGACTAGATGAATTCATTGCCAAATTTTACCAAAACAATTTTCATATGAATATGCAGGCAAAAACTCTCATTAAGATATTAGCATGCCAAACTCAAGAACATATGAAAAAGATCATACTCCATGACTTAAGTTTATCTCATTTCGGGATTGTGAGGTTGGTTCAATACATGCAAGTAAATATAATACAGCCCATAAACTTAAGAAATCATCTGCTGATGTCAACAAATTCAGAATAGGCCTTCTAAAAAGTTCAGTCTCCCTTCATGATAAAAGCCCTGAAGAAACCAGGAATAAAAGGAACATATCTCAACAAAATAAAGAACATATATGACAAATCTGTGAGCATCATAGCACATAGTGGGAAACAGAGAACATGTTCTCTGAAGTCTAGAATGAGATAATGGAGCCACTCAACTTTTACTCACTGTAGTGACTGAATTCTTAGAGTACTAAGTAAAGAGGAAGAAACAAAGTTACATGAATAAGAGAAAAAAAAGTCAACTTACTGCTATTTGCTGATGGAATGATCTCATATCTTAAAAACCCTAAAGATTTTATCAAGAGATTCTTACCTCTGGTAAACACATGGGGCAAAATATCAGGATACAAAATTCATTTACAAAAATCAGTAACTTTTCTATAGATCAATAATGAACTTGCTCAGTAGGAAATTAGGGAAAAATATCACTTGCAATGATTTCAAATCAATAAAAGACCAAGGAATAAAACTAAACAAGGAGGTGAAAGATTTCTACAATCAAAACTCTAAGACACTGAAGAAAGAAAATGAAAAAGTCACTAGAAGATAGAAAGATCTTCTGTAGTCATGGTTGGTAGAATCAATATGAAGCAAACATGTTGGTTAATGAAGTACAGTAGAGGACATAGAAATAAATCCAGGAAGCTCCTGATAGCTACTTTTCAACAATGTCCTCAAAGCATAGCTTGAAAAAGAGACAACGTCTTCGCAAACAGTTCTGGGGGGAAAAAAACTAATATTTTACCCTGAAGAAATATTGATTCAAAATTAATTAAATAAAGACTTTATTGTAAGAAACTTTGGAAACTGCTAAGGGGAAAAAGAAGTAAAACAATTCAAGATGTAGACATAGGCAAGGATTGTTTTTAAATAGAACTGGAAATAATCCCAAGAATTGATGGCAGACAGTATCTGCACATCAAAAGAGACAATCTCCAGGATAAAGAGATAGACTGACTACACCATGGAAAAAGTGTTTCCTAACAAATCATCAGAACAGTGAATATTATCTATGGTACATAAGGAACTACAAAAATTAATTACCATAACTCCAAATCAGCCAGTCAACAAATGAGCTAGTGGACAGAATAGTCTATTCTCAAAATAAATACAAATGACGAATAAATAAAAACAAGTGTCTTAAATCCTTTGCTATTAGAGAATTTCAGATTAAGTTTTGAGATCTTTGGTGTTTCCTTGGTACCACTTTGACTAACCAATCAACTAAATTTGATCTAATCTTGGCAACGGAGGTTTTACTTGGTGGCATAAGATGTCTGCTGGAATTTTTTCTTCCCCACTGTTTGGTGACTCCATTTCCATTTCCTTCATACATGTGTACATTTTCGGAAGCGTCTACAGTAGTGAGTTTCCATATTGTTCTCCAAATGGCTGTTAATGTTAATTGTCTTTCCCTATAATCCCTTCCTTACCATTCCATTTCTCCTCAGTCAGAATAGCTATCAGCAAGAAAGCAAATGACTACAAATTCTGGTAATTGTGTGGAAAAATTTAAACTGTAGTTCAGTGCTGCTAGAAGTGAAAACACGTGCAGCCACAGTGAGAGTCAATGTGGAGTTCCCTCGAAAAGTGAAAAGTAGAACCACGTTATCTAGCTATCCCACTCCTGGATGTATCCCAAAGGATGCCATACCCTATTACAAAGACACTTGTCTATACACGCTCATTTTTAGTCTATTATTCAAAATAGTTAGAGAATGGAATCGGCTTAGATGCCCTTCAATCATAAATGAATAATGAAAATGGAATACATATATTCAATGGAATAGTGCCTCGATATTGGTAAAAGGAAATTCTGACATTTAAGGGAAATTGATGCAACTAAAATCACCAGGTTAAACAAAATAAGCCAGACTCAGAAAGCTTCTGTTTTCTTTCTTTTTCTTTTTTTTTTATTGATTTTTATTGCGCTCTACATTTTTCTCTGCTCCCCTCCCTGTCTCTCCCCTCTCCCCTTCATACCTCCCCCAAGGTTTTTAAGTGAACCTAAAGTTTAAATTTTATGTATTTATGCATTGATGTATGTGTGTGTTTATGTGTGTGTGTATTTGTAGGTCATGAGACTAGAATGGGGATCATGAGAGAGTTGGAAGGGATCTTCAAGAAGAGGGGAAGGACAGGCAAGAAAGCAGAGCAACTATGAACAGGAGGCACAGAAAGGGCAGTGGGGAAGGGAACAAATAGGGCAGAGCAGAATGGCATATTTCTATGAAAATGCTGTGATGGAATCTATGAAAACGCTGTGATGGAATCCACTACTTTGTATGTTAACTTAAAAATAATTTTCAAATAAAAAAAATTCTTTTTAAAACATTAGCTTACTCTAAGACTGCTTGTTTCCACAGCAGATTCTCCTCTAGGCATGAACTCAATTATGGATTTAGAGAAGGTGCAAGTATAGAAGAAGGCAGCTCTGTGTCTGGGCTTGTTTATTTTACAACTCAAATCTGTGCTCAGTATGGGAATACCAGGAATTTCCAAGGGGAAGCGAGTGAAACTGGCTTTGACTGAGCCACAGAGGGAGACTGCCTGAGGGGCCGTGGGATGGGAAAGGTCTGCAGAAGCATAGAGAAATGACTGGACCCTTCAGCAGCTAAGGGTGCTTTGCCCGCTCCTTGGAATAAGACCTCTGAGAATAAGTAATAAAGGAAGGTTACTTATGCCAAATGTCCTCTTTGCTCTATTTTTTGTAGGTCCAATGACTACAGTAGTATTCCAGCAGAAATGTGTACTGTGAGCTACATGGAAAGTGATGCTGGCCTGTCTGTGTGCCTTCTTCCTTCTTCACTCCTTAGGCTGAAGGCTAATCAGAAGGACTTCAGATGTTTTACATTCTCTTTTTTGAAGCTTTAGTGGATTGAATAAAAAAGAAAATTTTATTGGTCTACACAAAAATGAAATGGCAAAAGCAACCGATGGAAAGCGCCACAGGAACATACTTCCTCCAAATGTTTAATTTGCATATTCATGAAGATAATTTTGTGTGAAATCTGAAACTAAGAAACCTCATATAACGTGCCAATAGGTGATTATAATCAACTGGCTATTCATCTGGATTTCCGAAATTTACAAAGCCAAACCGGTTACAAATCAGATGAATTACACCCTCATATTCAGCATTATGACTGTCTTTTGTGTAACACATTTCTTCAAACCTTTATTATCTATTTTCAAATTTTACAGGGAAAAGCTAAGATGTACTTTTATTTCTTAAAATCAGCTGTCCTAAAAGAGAACTTCAAAATGTTACATCTTCATAAAAATGCCTTCCATGAAATATATGGTTTTAAACTTGTGAGCATTTGCAAAGAGCAGTTCAAAAACTTCCCAAGGATTGTTTGACGTTGCCAATACTACTTTCAGGGCCTCTTCCTTTTATTCTCTCAGTCGCTTCAAACGTGTAAACATGCTACCATGTTACCCATGAGAGTGCTCAGTCTCACTCTGCTTACCGTGATTCTCTTGTCATTGGCGTCACACGTGTGCAGCTGTCTGGTAAACTCAATTACCGTGTGCGTGCTGTTTTCCATGGCGTAGTCTAGATGATAATCTTGCTGGGCGTCTTTTTCCAATTCTTTATTTGCATTTGTGAAATAGTCCTGTCGAAAAAGGAAACACAAAGATCAGGATATTCTAAGTACAGAATAAAAATAGTTTAAGAGAATGTAGGGGATGTTCCAAAGTCCATTCTTGGTTGGTTTGGGATAAAACCCTTACATCTGAACTCATTTTGTGAATCATGGGATTTCCCAATGGACTGGATTATTACAAATCAAGAGTTGGTTATCTAGGAAACTGATCTACAGTTAAACAACCGGTCCTTAGGGGGAAAAGCAGTAAAGATCCACCCTCTCACTGAGCATCAAAACTCAATGACTATTTGAGGTCACCAAGTGGATTTCTTCTGGTGTAGAAATGAAAAAGGGGATACCAGCACCATGCAATGGCTTGTCCCCACATGAGACAGACCACAACAGGACAGAACCAGCCCCAAGATCAGCACTTTCTACTTTTCTATTGCTTACAGCATCCTTTCATTCATGAATCCAGAATGCCAAGAGGAGTGACAGGTAATTCCAATACAAACTTCAATAGCACACACTTATTATAATGAAATGCCATGAGAAAATATGCAAAGGAATGAATTGCCAAAATATAGGTTATTGACCAACTCAAAAAATTCTGGTTTTATGGGTCACTTCTGGGAGGTGGACACAAGCAGCATGAGCTTGAAACCAGATGACTGGAATTTGACCTCCACCAGCTCTGGTAAACGGCTTTGTAGGATCCCAGAGGGCCACATTCTAAGATCTTCTATTTGAGTACTAGCAAAATGGTCATAGCATGTATTTATGTTGCAGGTTTTTAAATAGCATGTATCCTATTACACTGAAAAGGATCAAAATAAATATGGTCATTTTATCTCAAAATACTAAGTTTTATATATAGCTTAATTGTTTTCAATATGTAATGTACTTCATTTTTGAAATCATACTGTGTTAGACTACACATACCAGGACATAATTATAATTACTGTAAACAACATCAAGTTATATTTGAAAAATTGGTTGGACTCAGAAAACATAGCACACAGGCCGGGTGGTGGTGGTGCACACCTTTAATCCCAGCACTCGGGAGGCAGAGGCAGGCGGATCTCTGTGAGCTCGAGGCCAGCCTGGTCTTGCAGGACAGTCTCTAAAACTACAGGGAAACCCTGTCTCGAAAAAAAAAATAGCACACAAGAAAAGTCATTAACTATGTATGAAGGCAACACTTGAGTGATGTTTGGCGATTTTATTCTTAGTATACTTTAACACAATTGTCAAATGTGTAGAAATTTGACATCCAAGATCTAGATATTTTTAATACAAAAAAACCTTCTGATTACTGACAGAGTCTAACTAACCTGTCTCTGCAGTGGGAATAACAATTGCAACCTATATGCACATAATGCCCCAGGCGCTGCTTCAGCCTGGTACATGTACTCACTCATTCATTAGTGTGTCAGATCAATGACATGAAACCATTTCTCCATTTGCAAACAACAATGAAGCAATGGGTAAAGGATAATCCAGGTAGATGCTGTCAGCCCTAGCTCACAGTCTGCATCCTTCTTCATGGTGGCCACCACTGCTGGAATGTGGGTTTTGTTTTTTTGTTTTTTTTTTACTTTCTTTTCCCTGCCTATAGACACTCATTACATTAGTCTTTATATAAAATACTACCTATATGTGCTTAGCCTGAGGACTGACCCTGAGAACTAGGTTATACATATGAAAATAATTTAAGTGACATATCCCATGATGATGCCTGTGTGATGGCTTCCATCACATAGATTTGAATCCTTCAATTAGATCCCAGTGCCTAGGAAAGAAGGAATTGAGACCAACTGTGCCTTCACACTCACAGTTCTCTACATTAGTCATGCAGTTCATTTTGTAAACAAAAAAATGAACACAGTGCAAAATGTAATCAGCTCAAAGTATAGAATAATTATCTTGATCTTGCAAATGTTTCCCCTACCTATAGTTGCATACGATATCCAACTTGCTTGCCGGGTTTTCATTCATCTTGTCCTGCTCATCAGGACTAATTCCTACCAGCTACTCTTCTCTGGCTTCTCCGGGACTCGGTTATGAGAAATTGGGAGAAGCTTCCCTTAGGACTACTGCAGATCCCCTCATTCTTCTGTCAATAAGAACTATTTATGCATGCATGTAGATATGAAGTATCTTGTGGTACCACATGCTAGGCGAGCACTCTACTATGGACAGGGGCACATATGTTCCCCTGTCCTCTTTTTACATTTTTTTGTTACTTATTTTTTTTTGCAACAGAATTTTACTAAGTTGCCAAAGCTGGCTTTAAATTTATTCTGTAGCCCAGTATTGGATTTGAACTTGTAATCCTTCTGCCTCAGCTTCCCAAATAGCTAGAATTATAGGTCTATGCAGTCACTAATGTTCAGAACAATCTGAAGTGGCAACTGATAAGAACAGTTACTACACTTGATCTTAGCCAAACAGCAAAGACTAGGCTCACAACCAAAACAAACAAAAAATAATTAATTAAAAAACAAATACAATAATCATTTTAAAACCTATCTATGCATATGTATATATCTTGTTATTACATAATATTTAAATAATAAAACTCTCTTTTACAAAAAAGAAAAAGTCTGGAGTAGACATGGTGCCTTTATCTGTGGGCCCAGCATTCAGGATGAGACAGGAAGAAGCTTTGACCCAAATAACATTGTCAAAAGAAGCTGATAATCTCAATATTAGTGAACTAAAATATGGCTGAATGTTATTAAAATTAAATTTATATGTAAAATAATCTAACCACCATGATGATTTTCTCATTTTCCCATTGTTTTAGGCTTATTTGGAGACATCTTTGTACCTCAGCTATCCAAATGGTGTTATTGTTTATGTATTTAGTTCAGATAATCAATGACTGAAAATCTACACGTCTTCAGGCCTCTCAACCAAGGGTATTTTTACAAGATGTCAAGATTTTCCCACCCTCACTCTATGTCTTCTCTCATTTAGTGAGAATTTCAGCCATGATACTTAAGAGCTCTTTTTTTCTTATCTACCTTGTAGACTAGAAAATATCAACTCTGCTAAATCATAAAGTATACTAAATCTAAAAGAAACACATAGAATAGGTGAAGTAAAAAAAATGAATGTAAATGAAATATAGGGAAAGGTCAAAGTTCATATCATATTGTATGGACATTCAAAGTTTATAACGTCATGCAATTCTTAGTGGAAAAAATATGAAATAATTTAGACAAAAACATAAAAAGACAAAAGCCAATAAAAGTCACTCAGGAGAACACAGACAGTCAAAGTGTCTCATAAGTGAAATACTTCCTACAAAGTAAATTCTAGGCCATGATTGTAATGTTCTGTTTCTTTAAGAGACAAGTCATGCCCACTCCCTTCCAGCTTTCAGCCTCAACCTCTCTCTCTCTCTCTCTCTCTCTCTGTCCCTCTCTTGGAGATATAGCCTCTTTCCCCCTCTCTTTCTCTTCTTTTTCTCTCTCTCTCTCTCTTTCTCTTTTTTTCTCTCTCTCTCCCTCTCTCCCTCCCCTCTTTCTGCCCCTCTCCTTTCCCTTCTATAACCACTAAATAAATGTCTAACTTTACTCTGCATGGTGTATCTTGTCTCTCCCGCCGCTGCCACATGACTGGGAACCAACCTTCTTTGTTTGGGAGCCTGCCACAGTGTCTCCCAGCCTGGGACCATCCATGGCTCGGGGACCGGCAGCCGTCTCTGCCTGGGATTGGCTGCTCTCAGGGCCCGCTGCCTGCTGCCACATGGCTGGGGACCAGCCACCTTTGTTTGGGGACTTGCCGGGTGGTGTTGACCCCGCAGCCAGCTGCTGGGGACCCACAGCAAATCCATTTCAATGATGGTTTTATTTAATATTTTATCAAATATTTTACGGAAAAGTTAATGCCAATCCCTCCTAAATTTCTCTAGAAAATAAAAGAACTCTTTCTAAGTCATACTTTTAAATCTCTAGTATTATGCTGATACCAATGTGAGAGATATTATAAAGAATTGCAAATTAATATCTCTCGTTGAGGTAGGTGTAGATTTTCTTAAAAATAAAAACAGAAATAATTGAAAAATACATGGCAGCAGTATAAAAATTATATATCATTAATATACAGACTGGAATCAACAATAGAAAAACAGTCATCCAATTTTCCTATAAAAAGTCTAACCACAAAAAGTCATATTTCAATAAATGTGTTCAAGTCACTAGAAGAGATTATTCACAGCCAAACTTCTCAATAATCATGCAGTAGAAGGGTAGTATTACAACTCTCAACCATAGAATGGGAACTGATAAAAGGTCTACAGATACCTTTAGAGTTAATGATGGGGGACTGAATTCTCCTCCAGCCCATGGTTGGGAATAAGTCTTGGAAGCAAGGCAAAGAAACATACACACACACACACACACACACACACACACACACACACACACACACACACACACACACACACACACACAGAAGCATATTGACAGCCCCACTGTTAGAGGTCCAGTCTATTCCTGTTGTTCCCTGGCCCTATTGTTTCCTCCTATCCCTTAACTAACGGCTTCAGATTGTCACCCTCAGTCAGTATCACCAAAGTCCATTTCACTGGCAAATGTATATGTTGTCCAGATTGTTTTTAATGATCGGACACTCCTCCAGCAACCCAAATTCAAAGTTCTTATCTTTAACTTTCCCCCTATGACTTGTCTCTGTACAGAAACTTCTGCTCCTATTAAGTTAGAATTTGAAAAAATAATACACCTTGTTCTAATTCATGTCAGCAACTCATTTTAGACTCCATCGATTACGCAGTTCTGTTAAGGTCTTCTTTGAAAATTCATGGCATTTCTCTCAGTATGTCATTACATTTTGTTCAACGCACGTGCTACAATATACTAAAATCTTCATCCCAGGGTCCTTGTTTCACAAAACTTAGCCTAACCTGGACTTCCAAAGTTGCTATTTAATGTTAATATATGCTCCCTGAGTATTATTTCCTTTAAATATTTAACCTCAGCTTTTTGCCTTGTTTACATTTTTCCTTTCCATCTCTCTAGTCACTGAGATGCTCCCTCTGCTAACTTCACCCATTGAAGCTTGCTCTTTCTTTCATGCAGTTTTCTCTTCCACTGCAGTTTTCATTTACCCTCCCTGCAGGAAGTGATCACTGCCTCTCTGAATCTTTATTTCTCTGTTTGCATTCTTGTAACAAATGATACTTTCGAGAAATTGCAAAATCATCTCAAGCCCTAGGCAACTGCGAAGATGGGCAACTAATCCTCTTAATCCAATTACATATTTCTACATTTAAAACAGTCAATTATATTGTAAATGGAACTACACAAAGGTGATCCAATCGATTACTATGTGCTCTCAATTACATCCTTAAGGTCTGGTGTAGGAGATTCTGGAATGGATTTGGGTCCACATAATCTACTGCCCAGCTTCCTGTGACACTCTGCAACACTGTCATGATCTTTTATCCTTTATATGAGAAGTCTCTTGGGAGACTGAGCTCATAATTTAGGGGAAAAAAGAGAGAGAGATTACAAGGCAAGGACTTAACAGAACGAGGACATTTTAAACAAAAAATAAGAAAAAGATATGTATTGTCTGTCTCATTGTTCTAGAGGAAAAACTGAACTTGGTGGGACACAAGGAAGTGTGTGTGTGCAACCACCAAGCACAGCCTTGATGGTGTTAGCATTGCACAGAAAAAAAAATGGCACACTGGAAAATCTTCAAGTGCAATTTATTAAGAGAGGAAAAGAGGAAAAAAAGAGGATAAAACTCATTTCAAATTTTGCATCATTCAAACATTCTTACTAAGAAAAACAATTGGAAAAGAAAGCAAGGATCAGGGCTGAAAGTTAAATTATTTAAACTTTTTTTTTTAAAAGGTTTAATGATTTGCTTCCTGGTAGTTTGAGAAAAGACCTAATTGTTGTTCAGGGAGCTAATTAAAAGGGTAGCACTGTTTTCTTATCTTCTGGGGAGAAAAAATGAAACTGGAACACTAAAACATTAGCCAATTGAGAATTCAAATATTGATAAAGTGACCTAGACATTGAAATTAGCAAAATGATACTATATAAAACCTAAGATATTATATTTCCCAGTTCATTTCTACTGCATTTTATTTCTACCTTGATGATCAAATCAAATGAGGCCCTGACCACTCCCTGTTCTACATAGCAAATAGAGCCATACACATCTGCACTGCACATGCATGAAGAAGGTCATTTATTACTCAGTCGTCTTCCTGTAGTGCATGATGGTCTGGGGCTTAAAATAAGAATAGGAGTATGGCTCACAATACACAGGCGTCGTCATGGTAGAATGCTGGAGCCATTATAAAATTTATCACCTATGCAATGAATGAATGTATCATAAATATAAACATAAAATCGTGAGTGGCTGGAGAAATAGGTCAATCAGCAAATGCCTGCTGCAGAAGCATGAGGACCTGCGTTCAGATCCCTAGAACTCATGTAAAAAGCTAGGTGTGGTAGCATGCACCTTTAATCCCACTACCATGGTGGGATGGGGTGGGTAGGGATAAGCAGATCCTTGGAGTTCATGGACCAGTTAGCCTAGACAAATCAATGAGTCAAATCAATTCAGAGTAAGAGACTCTGAACAACATTTTTAAACAAAAAGGTGGTGAGATGCTGTACGACAATGGTCTTTTATCCTGTCACTTGTATTATTTTTAATAAAATGCTGGTTGGCCAGTAGCCAGGCAGGAAGTATAGGTGGGGCGACCAGGCAGGAAGTAGAGGCGGGACAATGAGAACAGGGGAATTCTGGGAAGAGGAAAGCTCAGTCTGCAATTGTGACCCAGCCTCAGAGGAAGCAAGATGTGACTGCCTCGCCGAAAAAGGTACCAAGCCATGTGGCTAACTCAGACAACAATTATGGGCTAATGTAAGTTATAAGAATTAGTAAATAAGAATTCTGAGCTAATGGGCCAATCAGTTTTTAACTAATGTAGACCTCTTTGTGATTCTTTGGGACTTACCGACTACAGGATCCTGCATGACAGAAACCTCAGTCAACAGAGAGATGTCAAGAAGACACCTAGTGTCACTTTCTGGCCTATACACAAACCCATACACATACACACCCATACTACACACACACACACACACACACACACACACACACACACACACACACACAAATTCATTAAAAGTATACCTTGTAACAGAAGGGAGCCAGAGAGGATAGAAGAAGCCATAGCTTCACAAGAACTGTAAGAATTTAGGACTAAATCATGCAAATGTCATTAATATGCAAATAGAAGAGCTGATGTACAGTAACCAAGCTTGGCTGTGCTCAGTCAGTGGTAACGTTCTCCAGAACAAACATGACGGGCTGCTACCCCACCTGTTTGATTACTTCATGTGGGTTTCCGTTGACCCTATCACAGACACTCCGCCTAGCTTCCATACGAACTGTCCTGTCATGATTCTAACTGTGGACTATTTTACTGAACATGCAGTGACCTTGTTTTTCTTTTCCTAACAAAACATCACCCAGTACCCTCAAAAGTCAGTTAATCAGCCTCAGCAGTGAAGCTATCCCTTGGCTCTGTCACAGAAAGTACACCTCCTGAAGCATCTTCTCACAGGGTATTTCCCCCTGGAATGCTTTACATTAAAAAAAAAAATAAAGTGTATAATTGGGGTTTCGAAAATGCGGTGCGAACAACAATAAAGTAAGCTACCCCCAGCAGCGGTTGGCAGGGAATCAACAGCAATTATTTCATATGGTACGAGGAACACTGGCTGTCATTTTCAAAGTAAGATAATATACCAACAAGCTAGGTTTGCTAACTGGCAGGATTGCTAAGGTCTCTTGTTCAGAAAAGTGATCACACAGATGTTCGGTCGCTTCTTGCTCATTGCCACTCTTTTTCCTCCTCTCTGAAATGAAATCTCTGCTACAGAATAGCACTTTGACGGATGGTTGTGTTAAACAGGATGAAGCAAAAACTCTGGTGGGTGTAATAAAAGATATGAATAGGCTTTGGTTCAGCTTGGGGAAACTGGATGTAAGCACAGCTGCACAGAGATCTTGAGGGAAAACACACTGTTTCCATCCCGCATTGTCTTCTTCAACAGGTGCCTGCAGATTCTCTCCTGTTTCTACTTCTCAAAAGTCTGTCCCGTCACACATCGCTGTTCATGGCATTAGCTATAATATTGACAGCACAATGAACACCGTTGCATGAAAGAAGCACCCTTGATCCCAAACAGTTGGGAGGCTGTGTAAAGCTGTGCCAGCCGATTACATAAAGTTTCCCATTTCAATAACTTTCAAACAGAATTTCTTCACTAAGAAATCAAAATGGAGTTTCAAAATAGAAGGTGACGGCGCTTAGAAAACAATATATGAGAAACTTCTCTCTGAGTCTCATACTAGTCATTAAATATCTACCTGAAGTCTAAAATATCAACTCTTAGGCTTAGTTAAAAGGCCACCCAAGGAGTGGTTTTTCTGTCAGTGCTTCACTCTGGCATACACACAGTCAACAACAAGGGTCATTTCACTTCAACTTTCATGCAAATAATCTATAGAATTATGAGAAATATAGAATAAAGTTCATTGTTTGACCCTTTATTAATATTTCTATTTCCTTTTAATATTTCCTATTCCTGAAAATAAAGTCTCGGTTTTAATTATTCTAGAAACATCATTTTGTCTGAAGAGATGGCTCAGAGTTTAAGAGCACTGACTGCTCTTCCAAAGGTCCTGAGTTCAGTTCCTGGCAACCATATGATGGCTCACAGCCATCTATAATTGGACAGAGAACTCATACCTAAAAAAAATACAAACATAAATAAATTTTTTTAAAAGGAACATTATTTTACCTCCATCATTTCATCTTATTCAGATTATTTTTCTTATTCTTTCTTTCCAGTCTCCTTTACTCCTTCCCTACTTTCCTTTTCTCTTAGCTTTTCCCTCCTTGCTTCCTCTTGTGTGTGTGTGTGTGTGTGTGTGTGTGTGTGTTTGTGTGTGTGTGTGTGTGTGTGTGTGTGTATAAAGTATTCACAGATTTCTGTGGCTCCTGTGTGGAGAATGAAGAGGAGAAAACAAGAATGGTGGCCAGGGGAACAAAAAAATTCTCAGTAATCCCACTGGTCTTTCATCAGCTGCAGAGAATTGAGCAGGTTTTAAGTTCTTATAGGAAGGACAGTAGGACCTAGAGATAGGGTTTAGATCATGGATCAAAGAAAGATTACTTCTAAAGTTTAACTGGAGCTTGCAAAAACTGCCATGTACTGGGAAGGCTGGCGAGGAGACAGGTTGGAGATAAGTCACGCTCAGTTTAAACAGCCAACCTCAATATTGTGGTGGGCATGTCAGGAGGCAGAAAGTGCTTCAAGAGAGGTCAAAACAATGCATGGGGTTGGGTGCGGGTCAGAATCCTAACAAATTCATGTCTGACTTTTCTCTTGAAGCCCACCAAATACTGCTTTGAAAGAGAAATGTTCTTATTTTCATGTTCTACAGATTTAAAGATGAACACACATTATGCACATTTAAATATACTGAAGTTTATAAAAGGGCTAGAGATGACATCCTGTCGTGACTATATCAGCTCCATACATAACTATCCACGGACATGAGGAAAACTGCCATTTAGAAAGCAATCTGACATTAAACCTTCCTCTGTCCATCTCTGGGATTGTAGGAAAGCATGTATGTGGAGTGAAGCTCTCTTCAGCATCAGACTGTAGCTGGAAGGTAATTCTTAGGGAAACCTAATCCTGGCTGGCTCTTAGCAGGCTTTCTGTCAAATGCATTCCTATCACATGTGTGTGCATGTCTGGGAGTGCTTGAATATCCTTCCTTGGGTCCCATCCACCCCTAAAACTCTCCAGCGAGACTCAATTGGCTTGCCACAACACCCCTCCAGTTTCTACCTCCCCAGCTTTTTACCTTCATTCTGGAGATCCAAACTCTGGCCCTTATGCTTATAAGGCAAGCAATTCATTGCTTAATCCATCTGTTTCTGCAGGTATTCAGAAGCATCTCTAAGAGATGGCCACACACTACTGAACACTTGCAGCATGAAACTCATGACCTTACATTCACACGAGGCCACCCATTACATGTCAGTGCCTCTGGTCAACAGAAACACACTGGCACTAAGCTAGACATTCTTCTACCCCTTAAGGGGTGCCAACTGGGTCTTTACTTTTCTGGAGCATGATGAGTGATGTTTCACCCACATTTCTGGAGGAAGTCTGTCCACTAGATGACAATGATTGCGTCCTTGAATCATGCTCTCTCCTGAAAACACTGCCAGCTATTTGTCTGTCCTTGGGCATCCAAATTTCCAGAAGTTTCAGCTACCTTTAGAATGCTCTCATTTACCCACATGCCCTTCGAAAGTGTTATTCCTAGAAAGGGCCTTTTGGTGTGGTCAGCCTGGGACAGAGCACAGTGTCAATATTGCATCCTTTACCTCTCTGTGTTTACCAGCCACATTATAGCGAACTGAAATATAACCTAGTGAATTAATGAACCTTCATCACATGAACCCAATTTAGTACAATTTTATGAAGATGTACACTATACAGTTAGCTTTATTCAACTAAATTGCTAATCTTCACTTGTATTTTCGACAAATGGTTTTTCAAATGTTTAGCCTATGGTTTCCTTGCATTATTTCAGTGTACCACTGCCTCTTAAGCCCTCATCTCAAACTTAAGCTGGCCATTTTGATATCCCATTTGGGTATAGACATTAAATATTTATGATTATGATGAACTCAATATTTTAATCCATCTTCTAGGATATAATGAGAGACCCTGCAAAATGCTTTACTGTACCATTCAGATGCATCATTTGTTTAAGTCCCCAAACTACAAGAACAACAAATCAAATGTAAAAGAAAATGCAGTTGCTTCCTGTAAATTACGTTTATGGAAATAAGTTGGCCTCTAGTCATTAATAATTCCAACAATCACTACCCAACTGCTCGAAGTTTGTCCTAAGACTTCCTTATGATTTACTACCCAAGCCCCCATCCATTTATTTAGTGAATGTCTTTTACCCAAGCTGAAAACCTGGGATGCTTGTCTCAGTGCGATCTTCTAACTGTTCCCACAATTCACTACTGAATCACTATAATCACATCTCTCATTTATACAGTTCTGCATGTAACATACTCTGCTCAGAACTTTGATGCCTATGTTGTTTAATCCTCACAAAATCCAGGAGCTAAAGAACATGATCTACCTTCTGCACAAAAGGAAACTGCCACTTAGAGAGGGGTAACAGTTTGCCAAGGCCACACAAGAAATCAGCAGCAAGCATTGCTGAGGCTCGGAGTCAGTCTAGAAGATTCCCTGCTCTTAGCTGTACTCAGCCATCTTTCTTGAGGTCCTGCCAAGAGCATGGAAGTGTTCCTGATACCTCAGGGAGGTTTGGCAGCAAGGACACAGTCATCAACCTACAATGTTCCATCCATGCCCTAATAAGATGCTAATTATCTACCACTCCTGTACCATTTCTCCTTCTCCCTCCACAACTATAGCTTGAGGGCATCTTCACAGCTTATTAGCAATCTTGCAGAATGGAGGAGGGAGGAGAATGGTATCTACTTATGTAATGAGAAACACTAGAGAATATTTCCAAATACAAAAGAAAGCATTACTGTTGAGTCTAACCAAAAGTTTCCAGTCAGACTCCTTCTTTGGTGAAATTATAGCCCTGGGACCTCCAATTAATAATGAAAGAAATGAGGTAGCCTGTGGCAACACATACCATATGCTTTACATTTTGTGGGGGTAGATATTCCTCTTGCTTAGAAATACAGCAACTGGTACAGGCCGGCAAAAAGTCTGTAGTTATAAAGAGGGCTGGTGGGAAGGGAAGAAAGACTCCTCGCTAAGCATATTTTCAAACACACCTCTACTCAAAGGGCAAAAGTCACTGCTCTTGTTGCAGTATTTGATCTTGAAGAAATGCTTAGAACTACATACAGACTCATTAAATGCATCTCAGAAGTGTTCCCATGCTAAGAACAACCACCTTGTGTTTCAGTTTTAAAAAATAATGTTAAAGAGCCAAGCTGGTATTAAGCCCATCAAAAGGTCACTGTGAAATGGCTTTACATGAACTCTTCTGACTGGAATCTCCCAAATGACAGCAAGTTGACTTACATGACTTTGGCCATAGAGCCTGACCACAGAAAACCAACAGTTAGCAGACTTGCCTTCATACGGGAATTACCTCAGGCATCTGTATCCAGATGCCAGCTTTATCAGTTAGGAGTGGGGGAGAGGAGGGTACCTAGGCATTAGAAATTGTGGTGGAGTGCCTTTGCAAGTGTGTGCACATGTGTATGGAGGCCAGGGGAAACCCTCAAGTGTCATTCCTCAGGATTGTGTCCACCTCACTTTCTGAGACAATATTTTACCCTGGGACCTTGTGCTCACAGACTAGGTGAGGCTGACTGGCCAGCAAGCTTTGGGGACCTTCCTGTTTCCACTTCTAGAGAGCAAGGATTGCAAGCTTGACACCATGCCTGGCTTTTTCACATAGGTTCCAAGGGACAAACTCAAGTCCTTGTTCTGGAAAGGTAACTACTTTACCAACTGACTACATCCCCAGTCACTAGTGGATATAGTTTCTGGTTTTCAATTATTTGCCAGATTTATCAAAACTCTATAACCTGGCATAAAATGAATCCCTCTCTGTTCTGGGCCACCATGATACCCAGTGTCTATATGATGGTGTTGGCCATCAGTTCCCTTGTTGTGGTAGTTTGAATGTAATCTGCCCCCATAATCTTATAGGGAGTGGCACTATTAGGAAGTATGGCTTTGTGGGAGTGAGTATGGTTTTGTTGGAGGAAGTGTGTTAATGTGGGAGTGGACTTTAGGTTTCCTATGTTCAGGATACTGCCCAGTGTCTGAGTTGACTTCCGGTTGCCTGCAAGACGTAGGAATCTCAGCTCTTGCTCCAGCACCACATCTGTCTGTATACCACCATGCCTCCCACCACGAGGATAATGGACTGAATCTCTGAGACTGTAAGTGAGCCACCTCAGTTAAATGTTTTCCTATATAAGAGTGGCCATGATCATTGTGTCTCTTCATAGCAATAGAAACCCTAAAACATTTTTTGCTGTGGGACAATGGTCTTGTACCCTGTAAAGATTTGTTACTTGTATTTTAATAAAATGCTGATTGGCCAGTAGCCAGGCAGGAAGTACAGGCAGGGTGACAAGAACAGGAAAATTCTGGGAAGAGGAAAGGTTGAGTCTGCATTCATCACCCAGACATAGAGGAAGCAAGATGAGAATGCCTTGCTGATAATACGTACCAAGCCACATAGCTAATACAGACAAGAATCATGGGTTAATGTAAGTTATAAGAGTTAATAAGAAGCCTGAGATAATAGGCCCAACAGTTTATAATAATATAGATCTCTGTGTGTTTCTTTGGGGATGAACAACTTCGGGAATCAGGCAGGACAAAAACCTCTGTCAACAATTCTTATAAGTGGGCTTCGGTGCATGACATTTCCAGACAGATATTTAGTTATTTCTGTTATTACAATGTAATTATATCACTTCTCCCTTCCCTTTCCTCCCTCCATACCCTCCATGTATACTTCCTTGCTCAGAGAAAGACTTTTTTGAAAGCAGAAATTCAAAACTCTTCTAAGAAACTGAGAGTTCTAAGTTTTCATAAAAATACCATATAAAAAGATGAAAATCTTCCTCAAACACATGCTGTTTTATTGATGTAACTTCTCAAGGGTATTTAACTCTCTAATTTCATGCAATCAGCTAGAACAAATATTAAAGGCTAAGAAAGAAGCTCTTACGGAAACACCGTCTCTAGAACTTGGTAGACCCCGGATAAGCTTACTTATTACCTCTGTGATGTCAAAGCAGAAATGGAGAGACAGTCATGTGGTCAGGTATTTTTTTGTATTGCAAATAGTTTCTACAGCATGTTTGTCTATGTTTTATTTTTAATTTTTTAGTACATTTTGAATTTATTTATTTGTCTTTTGTTTTATATCACAACTGCAGTTTCCCCTCTGTCCTCTCCTCTCAGCCTCCTGTGGTGGTATTTCATTTGTACTTTAATAAATAAAGCTTGCCTGAAGATCCAAAAAGTAAAACAGCCGTACTGGTCAGCCTTACAGACCAGACGATTGTAACACACACCTTTAACCCCAGGAGCCACACTAGTTGCCATAGAAACTGGGCAATGCATGCCTTTAATCCCAGCCCTAGAGAGGATTATAAAACGGGAGGAGACAGCTCTCAGCCTCAGTCTCATTCTGAGATTCGTGGAGGTAGAATTGCCATTTTTGGACTGAGGTAGAGGTAAGAGCTAGTGGCTGGCTCTTTTGCTTTTCTGACCTTCAGATTGAACCCCAGTTTCTCGCTCTGAGTTTTTATTAATCATGTTTCAGCCTCCATCCCACTTTCCCTCTGAACAAAGGGCAAGTTCATTATGTTTTATCCAGGTAGATAGTCTCCTACATTCAAGATCTTCTGAGTTCTTTATTCACAGGCAAGATTGCCTTCTTCCCGCTATATGATGTTCACACTGGGAACACTACAGTCAACTGTCAAAGAATCCTCAACACTCATGGCACTTATTTTCTTCCTGTTAGGGTTTGTTAGCATCATGGAGCGAGTTAAACACACAGCCACACCTTCTCACATCTTTCCATTTGAATTCTCTGCCCAACATTTCTCACTTTCTGATAATTTTTCTTAAGTATTTGTTTATGAAAACCTCTACACTAAAACATATGCTCATAAGACCCCTGATGCCATCTGGTTCTATGATGTGACCCTCCACAGGATCTAGAACTGTCAATCAATATTGTCTGAATGGAAGAATGAGCCGTTCAACATCCTCTGGCTATAGGTGAGCCCTTCCATGAAGCAGCTGTATGGAAACCACAGATGATTTTCAGGGTGTGTAACCTGGAATCCAGGGTTGATTCATAAGACATTGGCCTCAAATGGGCCGTTTGAAAGACTTATCACTCACAATGAGAGACATATAAAATCCTATCATAGAAATGCACATCTGTGACATTTAAAATGGAATAAAATTAGCAAGAGACATACTTCACAGTGCATGTACTTTCATTTAAAAAGAAAAAGAAGCTAGAATGTGTTTTTATGGAGACTTCTTCTGGAAGAATGAATGGCAGCGAACCAGGATTCAGAGGAAATGACTATAGGCTTTGGATCTGTATGACCTCCAAAAAGTCACTTAACAATTTCCTCAGGCCCTGCTTTCCTCACCTACAAAATGGGGAGAGAAGGATGCGGGCCAGGAAGCTTGTAAGGAAGCCATCAGACACTGGACTCTTAAAAGGCAATAGTTAAAGACACAAGCCAGCAACATTTAACCTGCAAAAGCAGTGAAAAGGCCGTAACTTTTGGACTGGGTGAACATGCAATCAAACAATACTTTCATAATATATTATTTATTTACATTGCACTCAAATTGATGATCCCAGGACCACAGTCAATAAAGTTATAGTTCTGCTACATTTTTATCGGGGAAGAGGAGAGGTGTATGCATACACCACATGTGTAGGCCAGAGGACAACTTTTGAGAGTTAGTTGTCTCTTTCCACCTTGTAGGTTCCAGAACTCAGGTCATCAGACTTGGCAGCAAGCATGTTTATTGAGCCAGACACCCCACAATGGCCTTTACAACAATCTTTGCTCATATGCTTTCTGTGTGCGGTCCTTCAAACAGATTTTTTTTTTTACTGTAGAATTTAACAAGTTAAAAAAAAAAGATATAAAATTGAAGTTGGGTGTGTGATGCAAACCTTTAAACCAAGCACTTGAGAGGCAGAGGCAAGCAGATCTCTGCATTCAAGGCCAGCCTGGTCTACATGGTGAATTCTAGGATGGCTAGGACTGCATAGAGAGACCCTATTTCAGAAAACAAAACGAACAGAAAATTAGGATTTGAAAGAAATTGTGCTTTATGTGTTACTTTGTCTAGTCATGTTACATGTTCTGTGATTTATTTCTCCCAGGCATGAAACAAAGCAGTAAATACACACATACACACACACACACACACACACACACACACACACACACACACACACACACACGATATGAATTTGGAAGAAGTTTCCTAAAGAAATTATTTTTTCCTACTTTAAAGTTTTTTTCTATTTGAAAGTTATTGACTGGTGACTAATTTTATATTGCAGGGAAGCATTGTGAGCCATCTCTGTGTACAGTTTCTATTATTGCTATTATTTATTATTATTGGATCAAACATCTCCAGAAACTCAGTAGTGTGTAATGAATTCATCCTTTTTTGTGAGTAACTTTAAGAATCAATCAGCCATGATTCATTTTCTTTGAAGTGAACTCTGGCCTCTTCATCCAAGATTCCCAAAATTTGCCTCTGGTAGCCCAAAACCTTGAACTCTGTCAATGCAAGTGCGTTGTTTCCTTAGCTGTGAGGTCGACTTGTTTCCCCAGGCTAATTATGAAACCTTCTTTTATTGTTGCTAGAAGCACACAGCTTCCCACTGAGGACCATCATGTTGTATTTGAACAGTGGGCCATGTATCCTTGTTCGTAATGCCCAGAGCAAGAAGCTTGGAAAGGTCCCTTCCTCATCTGGTGATTGGGAAGCAGCCTCCCAAGATTTATAAATATCTCTTAACGAAGCTGCAGCTGAGCTGTCAGGCTTGCTCACTTCCAGTTAGCTTTGCCAATGTTGCTTTGTTGCAGTTGGCTGGTGTGGGCTTAAAAAGAAGCACATCGCTAACCACAAAGAATGCTTACTGTTTTCTGTGATTTTAGATCATTTGCAGGCACTTCCTCAGTGAGGGGCCCAGCAGCAATTACCCAGATGCTCAAGACACTGCTCTGCACAGAAAGGCCTCCGTGTTTGAATGGGCCAACAAGCAAGGCTACCACAAATGATGACATATGTGCTGGGCTCCATTCACTGGTGATGTCTACCCCCTTAAGAAGGGTGAGTCCATTTTTGTGCAAATCAAGAGCACATCCGACAATGACGCTCTCTTGTCTCGCTCACACAAACTGGGCATTCATCAGCTGGATTACTGGCTTCGAATGGGCACTCACAGTTGCTAAATGGTTTGGATGGGGGTGGAGCTGTTGTGTCAAAGGGGCAAAGCACAAGGGAAGGACAGGAATCCATCGGAGAAAATGAGAGTTGGGCTGGTTCAACGAGACAAAATACTGTGGTGCAGGAAAGGACAGAGTGTTTCCCACCCAGCCTGGGTCCTGCTGTGAAAGACAGAATAGAAAATGACCTGCCCAGCACCCCAGAGGGGCCCTTTCCATGAGTGTAAACTTCTGAGTTCATCCCTCCTTGAAGATTTCCCAGATGCAGGCTTCCCTCCCTCCACAGCAAGCCCTCCTTCCTTTCCTCCCCATTTTGATTGTAGCTGGTCAAATACAAATGACAACACCTCAGAGGGTCAAAAAATGGGCAGAGTGAATTTCCATCACTAACAGGTCCCTTGGTTTAGGTGTTGTTCATCCTTTTGTTTGTTTGTTTGTAAACAGCACCGGATGTATCCCAGGCTGGTTTCAGCCTTGAGATCCTCCTGCCTCAGCCCCTCTGGGATTACAGATGTGTGCCACCATGCTGAATCTCGGGTATAGTTTTAAGAGTTATGAAGCTTGTTGCTTTGCTGACTCGTGGGTATCCAAATTTTGATTTTTATTCATTTATTTTTAAATCTCTGTAAGCCAGCTAGCAAATGTTACACTCTCACGTACAGGGAGTCCCTTTGGGTCTAAGCTGAATAAATGATCGCTAACCATAAAAACAAACAAACGAGCAAACAACAATAACAACAACAACAACAAAAGGGTTGCCAAAGTTCAGAAATCTTATACTGGGAGTAGGAAACTGAGTGGTTAAACAGGGAAGTGGGAAAATTACCAACAGTTTACCAATTCCCGGTGGTTGGAGTTGGGGGTAGGGTGAACACAGAGAGAAGGAGAAGGAATGGTCAATGAACGGACATTGTCTCCTGATGTAAACAATGTCAAAATGGAGCAGGTCTGCATACTTAAGTGTCTACAGTGACGGTGGCGATAGGAGGCATGGTGAATGGGGATAGGCATGGTAGAACCGATTTTACAAAAATGGACACCCTAGTATATTCCGTTACCAAGATAAGGTGAGGTCTGTGCTCTTTTCTGACTTTGTGAGCCTATGGCAACAGCACAAAGTCATAAAAGGCTGTACATATGCAGTTTCTATGTGGGTCTCTGGAGATGCCCAGCCTGAGACCAGCCACTATGCTGTGAGGAAGCTAAAGAGCCACATGGAGAGGCCACTGTCACACCACAGAACTGACAAGTGAGGCCCCAGCCAGCAGTCAGCCTCAACCCCAGACAGACATAAAGGTGAGTAAGCCTGCAGATCCTCCTAACCACATGCCTGAGAGTCGACACAGCGGAGAAGCGCAGCTGTTCCCACCAAGCCCTGCTTAAATTACTTATCTTTGAGCCAAATAATGGTGATTGTGCTAAACTACTATGTTTGGGGGTGTTTTTTTTAACATAAAGATAAATAGACCAAATAATGGCCTAGACCCCAGATACTGAAATCACTTCCTGGCACAGAACAAACACTCTGATGGAGGAAACTGGACTTGCCTTTCTGCCTCCCATGGATTTTCATAATTTGTGTTGATAATTTGTGTAACTCAGCTGTTTTCCTTCTTGGTCCAAGATTACATCGTCTGTAAGATAGACCCCAGCTGAGTCCATGTATGGGCACTTTGTACACAGTGCTGTATGCAGACTTGAGTGGGAAGCAGTATTGATGAGTCAGAAGTACATACACACACATTCACACACACACACCACACTCACAGACCACACACACACACATACACACCACACTCACACACACCACACACACCACACTCACACACACACCACACACACACACACACACATACACACAGGTACTGAATTTCTGCCTTCTCTCTAAAAACAAAACAAAACAAACAGACAGACAGACAATCTGGCAATACTGAATTTATATTCCCCTGGAAAGGTAACTCACAAAGCCTCTGGCCTCAGTTGCTGCTGCCTCCCACCTATTCTCCTCAAGCATGCACTACGTTTAGACAGCTTCCCTCTTGATTACTCCAGGCATTCGGGTTTGTGGCATCTATTAGACCAAAAATCCTCTGCCTGCTTGGTTAGGAATTACTTAGTCATACCAGAGTCAACACCCATCTGCAAAGACACGTTTATAGATATTTTTAAAAAATCAAAATCAAAACATTAAGAACTCAGAAGTTTAAGTTTAAAACTAAATTGAAAAGGCTAAAATAAAAGGGGAAACCATACATGAAATGACAGAGATGTCACCTTAGGTTAAATCACACAGCCAGATGCCATTGTTAACTACCTGTGCCTGCCATCATACACTAATGCCCTAGGAACCAGTGCTTTTTGTGTCATTGTTCCATGTCTGAAAGCAAAATTACATAAAACCCAACGTCTACTAATAAAATCAGATACACTTCAGTGAGGAAGCACTTTAGTTTGGGTATAGTCACTTAAGATGCCCTTGTCATACCACTGTATGAGAAATCTCGAGAAAATATCTAGGGAGAAGAATCCATTTTGAGTACTATAAAATGAAATCTCCCACCCTGTATTACCGGCTATAATAAAAATATTTCTTAATGGTAATGTTATTCAATATTATTCCCATTTTACCTTAATAAAGAGGTTTTGAATAGGCTTTCTTGCCAGTTAACTAATAAAATAGGAGGTGTCCTAACAATCAGTAGGATCTCTAAGGAAACGGACTGGTAAAGGCTATCAGCCAAATGAGATCTGAGTAGGCTTTAGATGTGAAAACACAGAACACACTTCTGGGCCAATAGAAAGCAGGAAACTGCTGTTTCGTGTCCATTATAAATATGCAGTGTCCATTTTTAATTTATCTCACAGTAATATATTCCCATTGCCTTAAAAATTTTTCAAAGTTTCAAGATCAATCTGAAGAATGCTTAATTCCTACACAGTCTTAGGATAACCACCCACAAGATGGAAATATTCTGTGGTTCAGCAAGATGTTTGTGATGGGCCCATTGGGGAGTTGGATCAGGATTCTTGCCTCTGACTTTCATTTGCTATCTAATTGTGTGGGTTTTCTAGAAATGCTGTTCTTTTGCCAAATGTAGTATCGGGTCAACTTTTAAAGTGTGTCCTGTTGCTGTTACAAAACAAGATGCCTTATGCCCATGTCTATATCCCATGCAGGGGCATGATACTCTACAAAAAAATAGCTTTTTAAAAATCTTTGCTGCAATAGGTGTGAAAACATGAAATGAAAATCAGTATCTACCTCAGATCATGGGGGACTAAACCAGTTGACTAATAAGGTCCGTGCCTGGGACGAAATCTTTAGCTATCAAATTTCATATCTGACATGATGCAGCAATAGAAAAGTTGCACGTGGGGAAGTCCGCACTGTGACCCTCATCAAGCTTTATTCTGGCAGAGTTGCATAGTACTTATATGGAAAGGAAGCAATGGATTTGGGATAAATAAAGACGTGGTGGAGTGGTTTGGAAATTTGAATTGCTGTCACTTTATTTCTAGCCAAGATCAGCGTCAGAATTGAAGCTAAAATGTAAGGGCACTTCCATCAGAATAATGTGAAAACCCAGCTTAGAAGTAGGAAGAAATCTCTCAGTCATACACGTTGAAATCCACGTAGGAAATTTTCATGCTGCCCAGGGTGAGACAATCTCAGAACTGTGAGTTTTCATGATGCTTAGGGAAGTCTTATTGGACGGAAGTTGGCCCCTAACAAAGTGTATCTATTCACTATGACCCAAAAGTTGGTCAGCATCGAAGGAGTATCAACATCCAGGAAAATGAACCACAGAATCATTCATGTCATTTCACACACCTTTCCCAATACATAAAGATGTCCATACCAGGTAGCATAAACCCCCCTGCCCCAGAGCAAATGGGCAGCGAGTGAATCAGATGAACTTTGTTGCCTATTAAAATGGAAAAACTGTCCCTGAATAGGATGCTCTGCTTGGAGACTCATGGTTTCCCTAACAGCTGTCAATAACAAAACTTTCTTAAGCAGTTCCTCAGGACCGGTCGTTCATTTTGTGTATGTTGTAGTAAATGCTGATAACACTCCTGGGGCGCCCAAAATCAACCACTAGAGACTTTCTGCAATTCCCAACCCTAAACAGCAAGATCGCCAAGTCCACCCGTCCTTCCTGGAAACCTGTCGAGTTAGGTCTCCAAAGCTGTGGTCTTCTTTTCCTGAGATGTGCAGAGGAACATGTGGCCGGTGCGCGGTTGTCTGTTCAGTCGGGAACTAAGATGCGAGAGGGTTCTCCGAAGAGGAAAACTTCCAGGGCTGGAACTGCGAGTGGCTTAGGCAGGGACCCCAGGGCGAGCGCAAGTGACCCCGGGGCAAAAGGTGGCAGCGAAAGCGAAGACGAGAGGGACTCGCTATGCTGAGCCTATACCAGCCTCGCACTTGAGTGGACTCCACTGCCCATCCAATCCTGCACCACGCTCCCAGGGTGAGCCAAGAGATCACAGCGCGAGCTTACCTGGAGGTAGGGCCGTCCGTGCGCCACGCCGCCCACCACGATGTCTGCCGCGGCCATGGTCCCCGTGGGCGAGAAGCCGAAGCCCACGTAGCCGGTCGTGCTCACCTCCAGGCGGAAGGCCAGCCTTCCGCCCTGGCGGCCCCAGCGAAGCCAGTACTTGCCCTCTGGGTCCAGGACCGTGCCGTGCGGGTACCAGCGACCCGAGCTCCCCGCAGCCGTCGCGGGGAGCAGCGCCCACAGCACCAGCAGCCGCCAGCCGCACATCCTCCTGTCCCGCCGCACCTGGGCTGCAGCCACTTGGGGGCGAAGACCCGCACCGCACTCAGAAGCCAGCTTGGGAACGCCCCGGGGCTGGCCGAGCCGGCACGTTGTCCCCGCCCCGCTGGCGCGGGGTCTTTCTAACCTTTCTCTGGGCATCCACCTGCTTCCCACTACCCTACATCACTGAAGTCTGGGCTGAGAAGATGGGAATGCAAAGAGCTTCCTGGAAGAAGCCGAGAGAAGAGGACCCGTCCGGGTAAAGGGAAAGGAGGAAGGAAGGACTTCAAGTGTAGACTGAGAGGGACACTTGAGGGAAAGAATTGGAAAGTGATCAAATGAAAGCATCCCGCTCAGGACCAGAGGAAAGAAGAGAAGAGACGCTGAGAGAGTCTGGGTGCGGCGGAGAGAAAGTGAAACACACACACACACACACACACACACACACACACACACACACACACACACACACACACACACATCCCTGACTGTGGACTTTGCCCAACCAGAGCACTTAGTAATACCTGCTCTACAAGGAAGGCACAGTTCACCCCCACTTCCATCTCCCTTTCTTGGATCTTTCCTCCAGAGGGGAGGGGACAGGGTCATGTGCTGGTTTAGGAGCTTTCCCTGGAAATTTGATTTGATTTGGTTTGGTTGTGAAGGGCTGGATGGCTTCTGCAGACCCATGCGAGGAATAGTCAAGGTCAACTTCCCTTCGAGACCCTTTACTCTGGTGGTTTAAGTTCTGGCCATGGGCCTATTCATCAAAAGTGTTTATTTGCCTTTGTTTAGTTTATTTGTTTAGTTTATTTGCCTTTGAACACTACACCCCTATTCCAGATGCTCAGCACTCATATTCGAGATAAATTAGATTCCTTGTTTGTTTATGTACACATTACCATGTTTCAAAAAGCAAATTTGAGCTTCACTTAAAAATGAAAATGGGAAAATAAATAAGAGTATATGAGGCCAAAATAAGGGCAAGAATACGGATAAAGCATCATTGCTCTGAGTTTGGAGACGGGCAAACCAACAGGACTTCTTACTCTCTCCATGTGTGTTAAACATCAGCCCGGGGTTTGCGTGCACAAAACACCATGAACAAAAACAAGTTGGGGAGGAAAGGGTTTATTTGACTTACACTTCCATGTTATAGTCCATCATTCAAGGAAGTCAGGACAGGAACTCAAATCCGACAGGAACTTGGAAGCAGGAGGTGATGCAGAGGCCACAGAGGGTGCTGCTTATGGGCTTGTTCAGCCTGCTTTGTTTTGTAGAACCCAGGACCACAAGGCCAGGGATGGAATCATCCACAATAGGCTGAGCCTTCCCATCAATCACTAATTAAGGAAATGACTTATAGGACTGCTTACAATCTGATCTCATGGAGGTGTTTTCTTAATTGCGGTTCCCTCCTCAGATGATCTTAGCTTGGGTCAAGTTGACATAAAAGTGTGTGTGTGTGTGTGTAACCTGTACATCTCTAAACTCTGTTAGAAATCAGGCACATGTCTTTTTGAAGACCAAATGATATCTATATGAAGCTAGTTATCTAGTTTGGAGCTCAAGTTGTAGAAATTTTCAAGACGTTGAAACTAGAGCTCCAATTTAGAGATGAAATAAAATCTTGCAGCATGGGAAATAACTATACACATATTTTACTTCTTTATACCTGTGTTGACTAGAGTACTTTAAAACCTTAGCAGCCACTTCTCAAACATCCCTAAATCTGCCACTTTCCATATGAAGATAAATGCTTATTGTTTTAGTTTTCCCTTTATCATTTCTAGAAATGGCCACAATGAAATCAATTAAATTTTTATATTAACATATTAATGATTATAATGATGTCAATTGTTTTACATATAAATATATACACATTTATATGGTTTTTGTGGGGGTGCGGTTCAAGACAGGTTTTCTCTCTGTGTTTCTCTGGCTGTCCTGGAACTCACCTTGTGGACCACCAGGCTAGCCTCAAACTCACAGAGATCTGCCTGCCTCTGCCTCCCTGAGTGCTGGGATTAAAGGTGTGTACCACCACTGTCCAACTATATGGTCTTTTCTTAAAGTAACTTTGAGATGGAACTGCCTCCTGAGCGATTTAGGCAGTTGTCTGGAGATATGATTTGTTCTCCGGAAAGAAGGAACTAGGGTCCCCAGGGGTAGCTACTGACTACAGGACAGCAGAGAAAAGAAGGATGTGATGATCTTGGGTCAAGTTAGAGCTAGCAGAGCCTTGGAAGAGATGGAGAACGGGCAATGGAACTCACACCCATCGGGTGGGTGCCTGTGCTTCCACAGAGCCCTCTGGGAAGATCCTGAGGACGACAGCATAAAGATCACAGCCTTAGAACTGAGTTTCTACCAGAAGTTTGGGTGATGTTGCTGAGCTCTACCATGAAGAAAGACGGATGTGTATAGAAAGAACAAGAGAGTGGACACTGGAGGAGAGGAGTGGACTGCGGTGCCACCAGAGGCAGTACCATCAGAGGTAGACTCACTGTGCTGAGTACCCACTGCCTCTAATGGCAGAGATGTTAGAATAATGAAGGCTCAGTATCCTGTTTGTGACCCTTCAATTACCCTAGTGTCTTAGTTAGGGTTTCTGTTGCTGTGAAGAGATACTATGACCACAGCAACCTTTATCTATTATTATTTTACTATTGTTATTGTTGGGTTTTTGAGACAGGTTTTTTTTTTCTGTAGCTGTCCTGGAACCAGGCTGGCCTCGAACTCACAGAGATCTGCCTGCCTCTTCCTCCCATCAGTGCTGGGATTAAAGGCGTGCGCCACCACCACTTAGCAACCATAGCAACTTTTATAAAGGAAAACATTTCGTTGGGTGATTTATAGTTTCAGAAGTTTAGTTCATTATTATCATGGAAGGGAGCATGGCAGTGTACAGGCAGACATGGTACTGGAGAAGGAGCTGAGAGTGTTATATTTTTGATCTGCTAGAAATAGGAAGTGGTCTGAGACACTAGGTGTGGCTTGAGCATATATGAAACCTCAAAGCCCACCTCTACAGTGACACACTTCCTCCAGCAGGGCTACACCTATTCCTACAAAGCCACGCCTCTTAATAGTGTCACTCCCAAAAACTTATAGGGGCCAATTACGTTCAAACTACCACACCTGGGAACCAACACACCAGTCATACCTGCCTCTTGGGGATCCCTATATAAATCCTAAATTCACATCTGCTAGGACATTTCCTATCTTCTCATGCAATGATGCCATGCCTTCTAGGATTTGATTGACACTTACTGTTCTAGATTCACCTCATCACTAGCTGCATTTACTTGCTGGTCTTTGGATATATGCAAACTCTCTCTACCACTCCCAGTGGACAACCACGTTGGCTAATGTTCCAATGCCTTTTCAGATTGCTAGCTCTGCCAGGTTTGTCCTTTCTCCTGTCTGTCCTTGGAAGTATTTCCTGACCCTCTTTGCATACTTCTCAGTCAGGGGGCATTACTGCCTCAGTGACAGTGCAATTTCCAGTAAGGATCTACCCAGATTTTCTATAGAACCCAGTACACACGAGTGCATGTATAGTCTGTGTACTTACTTTCCTCTAGTCGCTTCTATGGGCTGATGGCCCCTTAACTCTCGCATTACCTAACACACAGGCAGGCAGGAAAGAGATGCCTGATGAGCATCTGTAGGAAGACCAAATCTAAGCATCTCTAGGTTACCTCCAAAGAGCCCTGTTAACTATGTGGGCTTGCGAGGGCAAGTACAAGCCCCAGCTGTGATTGAATGTTATACTCTGCATGGGTATTAAGGCAAAAATATGAGACCACACATGAATACACAACAGAGAAAAGTGCAAGTTGGTTTCATGAAGATCATTCAGTGTGACGTTACTTTTTTCCCAAGAAGAAAATAGACTTTATTGATAACATTAAATGTTAACATTATCAAATAAATGATGAAACTAAAACTACATAAACTATTGGAAAATATATAAAACAATTTTACAGTCTACAGCTAACGAGATAGCTATTCAAAGTTATATGTTTTAAATATCCACTTAAACAATAGTGGGTTTGTATGTATGTGACATTCAACACAATAGCGCATACTAATCAGGTTGGAATGAATGATGGGAGGGGCTTCAACATATTTCATTGAAAAATTAGTTTGGCAATGTGAGTTTATATATAAAAAGAGGTTATTGCCTTTTGTCTTTCATGACAGGAGCTACATCTAACCATCTTGAGCTTAGTTGAACACACAGAAAACTATCAGCATAATGCCTACTCAAGAGACATACTCTACTTTGGCCTAAAATAGCCTAGTAATTTAAGACAAAATAGAAAACTGTGTCATGTTTCCTTTGTAAATGCCTGAGTTCCCTAGATCAAAAGCCTCTTTTCAACTCATTGGAAATCAGTTACTGTATTAATGCCTGCCTTAAATTTATAAAGAAATCAGAAGGAGACCTGGGGTGTGGATCAGTGGCTTCTTGGTGTGGATGATGAGACTTGATTCCCAGCAAAAGAAAAAAAAAGTTGAGTGTAGAAGAAGGAAAGTTTAATCCATTAAAATGTGTCTTATCTTATAGCAGGGATGAGAATTAAATCAAAGGCAAAACAGGGTTGAAGCTCATCTTTAAGCTATTAGTTATAAAAATGAAATGCATTTTTCTTTAGAGAGAAAACAGCCAAGAAACACTGAAAAGTGTAAGTAAGAAAGTAAACTTGGAAAAAAAATCACCTGAAAATTTAGCATCCAAACATAACTGTGTGTGCATTTCTGGACCTTGCCTCCAGGACTCAGTTACATTGAAACATCCCAGGAGCAGCCTGTTAGGCAGGAACGTGCCAAGAAACAAGTGAATTAATTTTGTGAAGACTCCGCTTGAGATAAACAGTGACTGGATACCTTGAATGGGCTTATTTTCTTTCCATATGTCCTTGGAACACGGGAATAGGTGGAGAGGGACGGGGGAACGGAGGAGAGAGATGAGATGAAACAAAATAAAGAGGAAGGAAGGAAACAAGGAAAGGGGAAGGAAGGAAAAGAAAGAGAGTAAGAGAGAAATAAAGAGAGAGAGAAGAAGAAGGAAGGGGAAAAGGAAGGAAGAAAGAAAGAAAAAGAAAGAAAGAAAGAAAGAAAGAAAGAAAGAAAGAAAGAAAGAAAGAAAGAAAGCTATAAACTGTGTGGGATCCTACATTCAGCTAGATTGCTCCTCACACTTTCCATTCAGGAACTCAAGATTTAATATTTATGTTGACTCCCTTTTGTGATTATGCACAGCTTGACGTCAGTCAGTGTAACTGTACCCAAGCTGAGCTTCCTCACTCCCCACCAAACCCCTGTTGCTAATATTTATTTATATTGCTACATTAGTCAAGTACACAGGGCTGGTTGAGGGTGGGGAGTAGGGAAAACCAGCAGACAGGCAGGTGGGGGCAAGCCAATGCAAAGTCTCTTGGTATACACCAGGAGAGTCTGAAATACTTCACTTCTTGGGAGGATCATAATTTTTCCATCTCCTTGTGTCTAAGGTATAACAATACTACTAAATATTTATAAATTTCCTGTCTTCTAGGGAGCGCGAAGAAAAATATTTATGTAAGTGTTCAGAAGTTCTCCAACTCTAGAAGAGGAAATCGGAAACATTTTCTCACTTTACTCTATGTAACTAAGCTGCATTTGTGGGTAGATGACTAGCTCAAATTCATGTTGTGAGTCAGTGGGAGAAAAGACTGGAATAGAAATGTAATGACTCCCTGACTACATACTTTCTTTAGCTCTCAACTCATCTCCAATAAAAACAATAATAGAATTGAAGGCCACCAGGTTTATGGCTGTGGAGCATTAGAGAGGGCTGATATTTTCCCCAGGAGCAAGGAGCTCCATGGGTTGATGGTGGACCCATCTGAGGCAGGGACACTCTGACTGACAGCAGAGATGTGCAGGGAAAAGCATGAAGACCATGTGCTTTTGCTTCTCCTACCTGGGTCTTGAGGTGACTTTGAAATGGGTGCCACTTGGCCATGGAAATCACTCCTTGGCTCTGCCTGCTGGAAGGCATAGAAAGCAAACCATTGCAGACAAAACACACTTCACACTTTTTTTTTTTATTTTTTATTTATTTTGGTTTTTTGAGACAGGGTTTCTCTGCAGCTTTTTGGAGCCAGTCCTGGAACTAGCTCTTGTAGGCCAGGCTGGCCTCGAACTCACAGAGATCCGCCTGCCTCTGCCTCCCGAGTGTTGGGATTAAAGGCGTGCGCCACCACCGCCCGGCGACAAAGCACACTTTAGTGCTACCTATGAACCATGCTCTAAAAGTATGCTGAGGATGGATGGGGTAGGGGAGCAAAAATTGTTTTACTAACCCTATCTGTTAGAATTCCCCTTTACAAGGAAGCATGGTGACCTCAGCAACATGTTAGGAAAACACTGATGTCTGCCAAGCACTCAGCTGGGTTAACATAAAGTCATGTCTAAACGGCTGTCTGGGGGCCCAGCCAGGGCAAGCCTTCGAACTGTGCTTTTATCAGGATGGTCCTGAACATTGGGAAGCTGCCATCTCCTTGGCTTGTTAGATCTCACTTCTGAGGGGACCAGACAACTCGAGCTGTCAGCGACTGCGGGAGAAGAGGCGAGGGAAGGCAAGAGGACTGAGTTACTTACAGGACTGTCAGCTTTGCAAAGAACCATAAGAGACTTTTTCCCCCATACTCTTATCTTGCAAATAAAGGAAATGAATCCCGTGGAAAAGTCAGTTGTTCCAGACTGCAGCTGCAAAAGTAAATAGGCAGGAAAATGGGTTGTCAGACACAATCAGCAATGCCTAACTCCTCCACATCCTCCCTTTAAAGGACACTTGAATCTCTCCAGTACACCATTGGCTGTGGTTTAACAACTTGGAGAAGACTATAGTAGGGAGCAGAGAGGAAGAAGACACGATGTAAGCATCATTTTTCTTACCCAAGTCTATACCTCCGTAGATATCTCCCTTTCTGCTAGACTTGAGATATAAATATTTTGACACTTTTATACTTCTGCGGCCATCAATTTAAAGAAAAGCATGCATTCTGTCAAAATGGCATATGATGCTGATTCAAAGTTGGATGGAAATTTAACTACACACTCAGAATGACAGGCAGGTTCAGAGTAACTCACTTGATTCCAGAATTCCATATGTGGTTTTGGAAAATTTACTGAAATCTATACCATAGTGAAATAATATACTATAATCTATATTGTAACAAAAGGAGAACATCAAGACCAGAAATATAAAACTGAATTTTAATATCCAGAAAAGTAAATTGAAGTCATCATGGCCATCACCACGAATAACAAACAATGAATAAAGTTTCCTCTGAAAAGGAAAAACTAGAATTAAGCATTTATCTTCATATGGAAAATGACAGATTTATGGCATACTTGGAGAACGAGTGTTGAGACTTTGAAGCATTCTAGTCAAAAAGGGGAAGGAGAAATCTATGTGTACCTATTTATTATGTTGCAAGATTTTATTTCATAATTAAATCTAATCTCTAGTCTCATTTTTTTCTGATATTTCTATTCTTTAAGATCCAAACTAGATAACTGGTTTCATATAAATACAGTTTGGTTTTCAAAAAGGACCATTTGCCTTTCTTAGATAATTATAGAATATAACTCTTCAAATAAGCTGATTCAACATCACAATCATAACAAATAAGCTGATTCAACATCACAATCATAACAGGCTATGCTGGTGGTTGTTTTTATCAACCTGACACAAACCTTCATGTATCTGAGAATGGGGAACCACGGTTGAGAAAATATGTATATCGGTTGGTTGCTAGGCAACCCTGTGGGGCATTTTGTAAAATTAGTGACTGATATACTGGCAGTGCTCAGCCCAGTTCGGGTGGCACCATCCCTGGGCAGGGGGTCCTAAGTTGGATAAGAAAGCTGATGGAGCAAGTCATGGAGAGCAAGGCAGGAAGCAGTTTCCTCCATGGCCTCAGCTCAGTTCCTGCCTGCAGGTTCCTGCCATGAGTTCCTTCCTCGACTTCCTTTGGTAAAAGGCTGTGACATAGAAGTATAAGCCAAATAACACCCTTCTTCCTCAAGCTGTTTTTGGGGAATGGTGTTTTGTAGAAACCTTAAGTAAAGCATGGACCAAATAATCACTTTCCCCTTGCTTAAAGCAATGTTTACCCAGATGGTGGACTATCCAGATCCCAGGCTATTCCAAGATTATCTTAAACAGCAAAAACAATCAATGGAGTCTCAGTAGCAGAGTAAAGACCGAGGCGGAGTCTAACTTTCAGGGCTTTGAGTTGATGTGTGGGAACAGCCCTTTCTGTTTCCTACAAAGAGGAAGCCAAATGATCAATACAGTCAAGCCAGCACCTTCCCCCATACTTCCTTCTTCTTTAAAACTCATGGCCATGCAGAAATATGTATAGCAGTCTAGGTCCTGCAGAAATAGTAAGCAGTTTAGAGCAAAGAATGTTGACTTTAATGCACGGTGAGCATGAAAAATTAACACACAAGCTGCGTGTTACTTCAAGATGACAAAGTTGATTATATTGCTATAGATATCCTTAAAGCATGTATAATAATTAATGGGGAAGATGAGCTTTGTTTGTTTGTTTTTCAAGACAGGGTTTCTTTGTAGCTTTGAAGCCTATGCTGGCATTCGCTCTGTAGATCAGGCTGGCCTTGAACTCACAGAGATCCGCCTGCCTCTGCCTCCCAAGTGGTGGGATTAAAGGTGTGTGCCACCACCGCCTGGCAAGGAAGATGAGCTTTTTAATATAGAGAAAATGCCAGAAACAGCTAACAGAACCTAGTCTGTGAGACCCTTTGCTGCCTGAGGACAAGAAAAGAAAGAACTAGAAAGTAATGAGTGAAATTCCTCTAAACAGATGGGAGGATTGAGACATGTATCAAAACAGAAGGGGAAGGCTGACAGCAGAATTTCAGAGTCTTTTCAATGTGAATCTGCTGACCTCAACCGCATGAACTCCGCCTCCCATGGTATCCCATTTCAAGGTAACTCTATTCACTGTGGTTGCTACCCTTCTTGGCCATTGGATGGAATTTTGCCACTAACCCAATGAACTAGTAGAGCAAAGCTGGTGGTTCCAGCAGAAGATACAACTCACTGTGGATGTCTTTCCCAACCTATTTCTGCTCAACTGACAAACACATATGAGAGAGACAATGGTGCAGCCTTAAAAGGAGATTAAAATGAGAAAGGAACATGTATGTGCAGCATGTATGTCTACAGGAGATGCCTCAGAAGTGTGAGAAATCGCTGTAGCTCTGACTGTAAGAGAGAGCTCCGTCTAAAGACCTCAGCTGTGGGAATACTTTAAAATCATAAAGTCAGAGAATATTGTGATGTTTGTAGAAAAGAACATTTTAAATTGAGCTATATCACTAAAACACTTAAATAAGAACCATTATCAATAGACATTCTATAATAAAAAAGTATTATTTTGAAAATCAACCCTGCAAATAGCTACCAGGATTTGCAAATTCCTGTATTTGTGGGCAGCTGATTTTTTGCATAGGAGAGATCTTCTAGACAGACTGTTTTCAAAAATAAATCATGCTGACAGCTCTTTAAAAGACACTTCCTTGATTCATTGAGACTGAACATTTTATGTTTTGTTTGTTTAAAAATACACACACTTTCACTTATCTTTCATCCCATGAATTTACTTTGCTCATTGATCACCAATATATCTGAGAACCTGCCATGTCCCTGGGGGTAGCAAAACTCATCTTATTCCTTCACAGTTCTTGCATTCTAGTCCTTCAGTGGCTTAAAAAGTATTGGAGATAGGCAATTGGGTGGCGATAGTGCACACCTTTAATCCCAGCTCTTGGGAGGCAGAAGAAGGCGGATCTCTGTGGGTTCTAGGCCAGCCTGAGCTACAAAGGGAGTTCCAGGACAGCCAAGACTACACAAAGAAACTCTATCTTGATCCCTCCACTGCCCCTTCAAAAAAAAAAAAAAGCAGGAGCCATCACACTAGCAAAAAAATAAATAAAACTGAAATATCTGAGTTAGGATAGCTTTAGACTGAAAAAGTATAGGAGAAGAAAGATACAGTTTGTCACAAACCAAAGAACACCCTCCTTTAAATATGGGACATATTTTTCTTTAATATTAAATATTATTTAAGGTATTACTCACTTATAGCCAGGAGTGGTGGTGCACACCAGTAATTTTAGCACTTGGGAGATACAGTCATGAGAAACACATGCTCAAGACCAACCTTGGCTCTGTAGCTGTTCAAGTCAGTTTCTAAGATGTGAAATATCTCTGTCTTTCTGTCTCTCTCTCTCTCCTATCTACCACCTCTCTCTCTCTCTCTCTCTCTCTCTCTCTCTCTTTCTCTCTCTCTCTCTCTCTGTCATCTATTTATCTGCCCTACTTTCTTAATTTTGAGTTCTACAAAAACAAAAAATACAAAATGAGGCCTCCACTCTCCTAAACAAAGTGCTGAATTGTTTTTGTCCATGTGGTAAGAATTATCAGAACTAAAACAAAACAAAAACTGTGGGGAAGAGTATTTACATAAAATAAAACTGCGTCAAGACACTCTTCACGGAGCCAAAACACAAAGTTTTAACCAGCAAAAGTCATGCACTCGGGCTCTAAAGAAACAAATAGAAAAGCATCATTCTGGGTGGGGCTTTAGTTCACCAACATCAGAAATAACTATGTGTTTTGTTATGGTTAGCCCAAAACACAGCTGTTTCACTTATCAAGTTAAATGCATTGGGAAGCAAACTCAACTGAGCAGATGATTGATTGGGTATACATGAATCACTTTATCATCAGACATTGGAGAATTAGAAATGGTCTCGGCTTCTCTCCTATATTTATTCAACTGGGTACACATGCTTGTGTTCACTGTCATTTTGCAAGTCTCACTTCTTCAGCGTCACCTCCCAACCTTATTTCCTGTGCAGCCTCTATCACACTGCAGACCATGAGCCAGCACACGGACACATGTGTTATGGACTAGCTGAGTCTTCCCAGAAAGCGCACGCATCTATAGCATCTGGCTAAAATCAATTAAATCCATTTTTGCAAGAGTTAAAACTCAGTCATTGAGTCTGCATTTTAAATCAGAATCTTATATTTAGGAAAAATGCTGAAACTTGAACTTTTCCTTCTAAGTTTTGATCAGTACATATTGATCATATATGTCATGTATATGATTACAGATTATTGCCACTTTTGATGTCCCTCCTGTTGTCATAACATTGTACTTCTAGTTTTCTCTTTCTATTTCCCCCTTACCCTCCTTCAGCTATTCTTTTCTCTTTCTCTTTTTCCTTTTCTGGGTTTTCATAATCAGGTAAACCTTTAAGTGACAGCATGGCTTCAATTCAAATTAGGGTAGATAGAACATGAATGTTGGGATGAGGCGTGAATTAATGGAATTGAGTCTCAGCCCTGCCGGCTACACTTTCTGCAACTTCAGTTAAGTCAGTTAATTTCTCTGTGTTTCATTTTTGGCATTTTTAAAATGTGGGTAAAAGAAATAAATATTTTAGAGACTATTAGGAAAAAGTAAAGTTATCCACAAAATTCTCAGAGTATGGCACACACTAGGAAATAAAATGTAGTCAATAAAATTAATAACTAACCCTAAAGACAAAATTCATATTCACTCCTAGAAATAGTTTCCCTAGAAGAGAGACATGGAAAGCTCCTGAAGACACCAGATTTTTCCACTGGCCTACCCATACTACTCCCCTTCTTGCACAACAAATACATTGTTTGTAGAAGCTGAAGTTATTTCTTTTTATCCGTTGAATTCACATTTGTACAAGCTCCGAAAATTGCCTACTGCTTCCAATGACAGGTCATTACTGAGAGGCGGGGGTTCTTATCAAATTAGATGGAGTAAGAGATGGATACACCAGGAGTACCTAAAGATGCAAGCAAAAAAATTATTTATAAGTGCTGTAATTAAAAGCATTCAGAGTCCTGTTAACCTTGGCTGGTTCTGATCACATGGCTAGAAGAGAAATGTCCTCTTTTCTGTGTCATGAGCCATAAATACAGAGGTGAAGAGCTGCAGAGTGAATGACATCAAAGGCGAAGGGAAAGTGTGATGGGCCAAGGGGTCCCACCCACTCCCCCTGGACCAGCTAGATGTTACTAACCAATTCCGCAGCTTTGATGCTAAGTGTGAATTTTTCTCAGCAGCCCTGCCACATGAGCATGCAAGAGGCTTTATAAAAAGTCAATCCTGGGGACCAACTAAGAAATCCTTGAAATCACATACCAGATGTCTTGTGAGCCATGAGACTGCTGTGTGGAACCCTTGAATAAGAGCCCCTCAGACTGGCAAACTCCCCTGCGGGCTTTGACATCACTCACAAAACATTCACCCTCTATGGGCTGCACCAAGCTGACCTTTGACCAAATGGAAAGATCTAGTTCCTGGGAATTCTGAGATAGCCATTCATTAGTAAGGAAGGGAAAACACAAGTCTGAGAAAATCATCTGGAACTGGTCAGCAATCCTGAGAGTTTCAAGTGTGTATTGTTTCTTCACTGCTAAAATTATATGTCACTATGCAGTATCTTACTCTTTCAAGAACAGATAAAAGAAAGGAACAGTCAAATGGGAAGACATAGAGTAAGGTTAAGTGTTTTTATTTAAATGTGTCAGTAGGAGAACAGCAGGTTTTCACGATCAGAGCTGTATTCTGTGAGACAGAAGGAAGGGCTTCTGGGGGGCTATTCTGGGGACTGAGCCATTCTTCAGCAAGCGAAGAGGATCACTGGGCTTACCCTGACTCTACCTATTTATAAGCATGGGAGTTTCCAGTGAATTAATTTAATTTACAGAAGTTTTTTGGCATGTAAAAAGATGTGGTATATAGGATCACACCTCTGAATGGAGGTGGCAGGTTGAGTCACCTCTGGACTCGCTCTACCTGGATTCCCTCCATAACCTCACTAGGCTGACTTTGTGGAGCCTGAAACCCATGAAGAAAAGAGCAACAAACTCCAGACATCTATGATGCCTGTAGAGTGGTGTTCACTTCCTCCACTAAGCTGGGGAAACAAGCCTCCCAGAAGAAAGATGGCTTAAATCAATCACATACTCTCCAAATGATGCATTAGCCTCAGGGATTCCAGGTAGTTCTTCAAGAGATGATGAGTGGAGAGAACCATCAAAACAGAGCATCCATGAACACTCAGGAAAAAGCCAACCAAAGCCTCACTCCAGCCCACTAAGCTGCACCTATAGACCCCTTGTCTATCCCAGTCCCAGACTAAAGGTTATTCTTCAGAAAGGATGACAGAGGAACTAATGGGCCCAGAGGCAGCTTTGAGGAAAGAAGACCTGTGAGGAAGAGGAGAATGGGCAAAGTGTTGAATGTTATAGATTTTTGCCTAGATTTCTGGTAGTGAACTTAAACCCTGGGAGATGAAGATTCCTCATTGGAGGACCCACTCAGTCTGAAGACTGGATTTAGGACTCCTCATTAAAACTGCCACCTTAGACCTCTGACACCATGACGACTCTTTTGCCTAAGTCCCTCCAGGTTCCTGGACTTCCCATTCCCCTAGCTCTGACAGGGGTAAAATACAAGGAGTACACAGTGTTGGAGGAAATCCAGCTACCTCAAAATGAAAGGGAGGGAGGAAAACAACAGCAAAACTAACAAAAGGAGAGTCATTGTTTGATTTGTTGGCCTTGTGTCCAACACGGCATTGAACATAATAACAACACTAGCTAACCTTGCTGTGGAGATGACCTTTAAGCAGAATCATCCAGTCATTCACAGTCAGATAGGCTGCTACTTAGACATCTTCACAGGTGCATTTTATCTCTTTCAGAAGTTTCTGCTTATCTCTGTCTCATTGAGGTATTTTTACTGTAATGAGGACTGGTCTTGTCAAACAGTTTTTCTACACTTATTGAAATAAATAGATGCTCTGCGCAGCTTCACAGAAAACGAATTTATTTCCTCACTTCCACATGCTAAGGGTAGGGTGTCCCTGCAAGATGACCATATTGATTATATTACTTATTACTAGTGTTTTATTCTTGCTGTTTGTGTTTTTTCCTAAACTGAGTGATCTTTTTTTGTATGTGTTTATTTCATTTTTATTCCTTTAACTACTTTGTACAGTTACATTATATTATTATTTTTATAATTATTAATTCCAATTTTCTACTGTTTGATTCTGCCTCTTGTTATTCCTGGGATTCTGAGTCAGAATGCCTTATTGTTGATGTGTTCTGTGACTTGTTCTCAGGTTTACTATATATATGTGCTGCATAGGAACCATGGAAGCCATGACCAAAAGCCTTGCTCCTTGTGGTCTGAGTGAGAAATGTGCCCCCATGAACTCGTGTATTTAAACACGTGGTCCCCAGTTAGTGGTACTGTTTGGGAAGGCTTAGAAGGCAACCTTGCTGGAGGATGCACATTACTGGGGTGTAACATGAGGGCCTGCTCATTGAGGTTTCTGTCCTGCTCAGTTCTCACAGCCGGCAAGCCCCCCCAAAATCACACAGAGGTCTCCAGGAGATTATAAACTGATTGGCCCATTAGCTCAGGCTAAGTATTAGTTCTTATAAGTTATATTAACCCATTATTCTTATCTATGTTAGCCACATGGCTCAATACCTTTCTCAGTGGGGCAGGTCACATCCTGCTTCTTCGGTGGTCTGGGCAGGAGTCCCAAGAGCCCTTCCTGCTTCCCAGAATTCTCCTATTCTCCTTGTTCCGCCTCTATTTCCTGTCTGGTTGTCCTAACTATACATCCTGGCTAATGGCCAATCAGTGTTTATTTAAATCATGATTGACAGAATACAGACAATTCTCCCGCACCACTTCCCCATCTTTTTTTTTTTAAACAAATGAAAATATCCATAGTCCATTTTTTGGGAATGTGGGCATAGTATTCCAGGCTACTTCTGGCTGGTTGGGGGCACTGATAATCTTATGGGGACCTAAAGAAAATTTAGAATTATGATCAAGTCCTGACTGGAGTATCCTATGAGTCTTGATCATCTCAGGCAGCATCTTGAATCTGTTCTGGATGTAGAACTCAGACATCCAGGCCATCTGTTCCTACTGGAGATTTCTCAGGTGGTCTTCCTTGATCAAACTTGAGTTTTCTGAACTCAGAATGAATCTACAGCCTTTCATTTCCTGTGGAAACAAAAGCAAAATCTCTTCTCCAAAGTAACATATCTTTGGAATTCAATTTTGAAGTCAAGGTATTTTCAAAACACCTATCTTGGATTAATTTAGCAGCATTTATAAGCAAAAATCTTTTAGCAGCTGTTGTTCCTTCCTCAACATTCAAACAATTCAAAGAGAGAATAATAACATACAGTATCCAGATTCTCTGTGTGTTTTCCATCTTTATGTGGCTTTATTTTAATCTCTATTTCTTTTATTTTTACTTTTAACTTTTGGCTTTTTGAGACAGGTTCTCTGTGTATCTTTGTCCTGGAATTCACTCCGTAGACCAAGCTATCCTTGAACTCACAGTGATCTGCCCGTCTCTGCCTCCCAAGTGCTGGGATTAAAGGTGTCCGCCACCACACCTTAAATTCACAGAGGTCCGTCTGTCTCTGCCTCCCAAGCTTTGGGATTAAAGGCGTGTGCTTCCACACCTTGAACTCACAGAGGTCCCTCTATCTCTGCCTCCCAAGTGTTGGGATTAAAGGTGTGTACCACCACACCCAACTACTCTCTTTCTTTGTATTTTTTTAAAGGACTTTAACCATTTTATTTTCTCTCCCAAGCCTGAATATATTTTTAACACACAATAAACCATTTAGAGGTTTTTTTGAATCTCTCTTTAATGTATATTTCTCTTTTTCTGACTACATGAGTCTTTAATTAACCAAGCTATAGGGGTAGGATAAAAGCCATGGCTTTGACGGCCGGATCCAGCCCATTCCTTAGCTTTCTGCAATTCCAGCCTCATGGCAGAGGTACCAACCTGAGACATGTTTATTGCCACAACTCTATGGCATTTCCAGGTCCTTGCCAGCAAGCAAGCTGCAACAGTGTATCCACAGACAACATTCAAATGCTTGGTAGTCAAACCACCTGCCTGAAGGAGTCAGTTTTCCCTGGCAGGATGGCTGGCATTTTAAAATGGCGCAGCTTTTTTCCTGCTACAGCTGAAAGCCAAAAAGCATGTGGTCAGCTTTTATCAACACCATTTAAGTGTTTCGTGGCAGGACCTCTTAAAGAGCTGCAGGGTTTTGCAGCTAAAGCTAAAGCCTCTCTTAAATGAGAGTGCTTGCTTGCCTGTAGCAAGCAGAGCAGACCCGAGAGATTGCTGCTACCAAGAAAACATGCTTTACTCTATTCTTTCCCAAGCTTTCTCAGGCTTTCTGTGGATGCAGTTATCCATGATGGGTGCCATTCTGTAACATGAGGGCCTGCTTTTTGGGGTTTCTGTTCTGCTCAGTTTCCCACAGCCAGCAAGGCCCCCAAAAGTCACACAGAGGTCTCCAGGAGGTTATAAACTGATTGGCCCATTAGCTCAGGCTAAGTATTAGTTCTTATAAGTTATATTAACTCATTATTCTTATCTATGTTAGCCATATGGCTCAGTACCTTTTTCAGCGGGGCAGGTCACTGCTTCTTCGGTGGTCTGGGCAGAAGTACCAAGAGAGCTTCGTTCTTCCCGGAATTCTCCTGTTCTTCTTGCCCCACCTTTACTTCCTGTCTGGCCAATCAGCATTTATTTAAAACATGATTGACAGAATACAGACAATTCTTCCGCACCACTGGGGGGTGCTTAGAGCTTCACTGCACTTCCAAGACACTCTTGGCTTCCTGCCTATGGTTAAAGATGTGATTGCTCTCCTGGCCTCCTGCTTCTGCCACCATGCTGTCCACTCGTCATGCCTGCCACAACAGACTCAACCCTCTGAAACCAGAAGCCAAAATAAACTCTTCCTTCCATCAGTTACTTTTAGTCATGGTATTTCATTGCAGCAACAGAAATTATACTAATACTTTACTCCTGCAGAGACGACTGGCAATTGGTGCTTCCATGTATCTCAAAGCTATCAGCTCAGGACCACTTTATGGACTTTTTTTTTTAGCATTGGGTTTCTGGATTCTTCAGGAAGTGTAATTACAAACCCAGAGTCATGTGAAAGTCTAACTATGGGACCAAGTCCTTAAAGAACATTTCTACCTACCAATACCCAGGGCTTAAAGGTGACAGCTCACTGGGATCTTTTCACGTTCTTTTCCTTTCTCGATTGCCATGTGTTTCAAGCCCTCAATTTTCTATGGATTCAGCATTTTGAGGTTCTCATCACACTGCTTGACTAGTTCCAAATTATTGTCTTTCTGGGGTTATTAATGTGATATTATTTGTAAATTTAGTGATATGCTGTCTATGCTTTAGACCCAAGAGATGGTAATTATTAACTCCATGATATTTATACAAAGGTTTTCTAGGCTTTCCTCATTTCTTGAATGCACACCTATCAAGGTATCAGTATTGCACATAGTTTTGAATAGTTTTTAATGGTCTTTTCCTGTTGGTATTCAGATCTTGCTTAACTCATTCTACTTTGAATAGCTGACCCCTGTGACCATTTGGGTAATGTGGAAATGACCATCTGATTTCCAAGACAGGTCATCTTACAGCTTTGCTTTTGCCTGGCTCTTGTGCTCCTGTTTCTAAATTTTCAATCTTCCTTTCCCCTTACTCTCCTTCCCTGATTCCTCCCACAGATTTTTATCACTACTAAAGGTAGTAATGGCTTTCAACCGTCTGTATTTTACTAGAACATATATGTTACAGGGCACAGACTTTGGTCTGATAAGTTTACTGCTATGCTTTGTAACATAAAATGGTACCTGGAAAATGGTAAGAATCCAATAATGTGTCCAGAATGAGTAAGTGAACAGGAGAAATTTTAACATGAGCCTCATTCAGGTTATTGTGATAGACCTCTCTCCTGGGAACTCTGATCTAACTCCAAAGATTTCCAGAAAGATCTAGTGTGAGGCCCCTGCTCTCCAAATTCAGGGTCGTGTGCACTCTGCTATCTCTCATATTCATTCCTACTCCTCTCAATGCCTATAGTGTTCCCTGGGCTCTCAGTCACTGAAAATGTTCAGCTATTTGGTTTCTCTGAGTTTCCCCTTTCACTTTGGCTTGTTTGATAATACCTTCTTTGCTTCTTAAATCTTATTTATATGTAACAGTCACTCCGTATTGGAACTAACCCTTTTCAGATCAGAAAGGGAATGAGTCACATAACTTTTATCAGGGTTCAGCATTTCTTCCATAATCTTTCAAAAAAAATTAAATGTAGACAGTATAAATCCCACTGTCCATGATACTCAATTTAAAAATCTATGCAAAATAACACTGGAAAATTCCATGGAGGAAATGAATATAAATGATTTTTAAGAATCTTACTTCTCCTTGAATTTTGAACCAAGACGATCTTTTTGCTTTGGCATAAATATCAAATAAAAGTATGTTGATTTGATTGCCCACTAGAAGAAAAAGAAGATGAGGAGAGGGGGGAAGAGGAGAAAATGAAGAAGGAAAGGAAAGCTATGATTGTTATAAATATTGGAGAATGGAAGAATGTGGGTTACCAAATAAGACTGTAAGCTAATTAGACTCATTCCTCGCTCCCCCTACAGATTTCTGTTGCACCAGCAGAACATGATCAAAGCACGGCCACTTCTACATTAAAAGCAATACAAAGGAACAGTTGTTTTAACTTAAGCAGTGCTCTCTTAGAAATACTACTCGGAAATATTTACTTGGACAGACTATGGAAGGGAAGTTATTTCTGGTTCTTCAGAGCATATGGTTGTTTGAGGTATACCATCAGTCTGCCATTCTGCTGACTAAAGTCAGATCTCCACGTGAGAAATGAGCCGAGCCAATTGCATGTGGAATGTGCATTGTTTTGAGGTTAATTCAGCTGTCGCAGAGATGAGGCACTACAGGAGGAGGACCAAAAGGCAAGCAAAATTAGCTGTGTATCTATCAACACTGGAGAAAATTTTCTGGGTGAATTGTCATCATCATAAGAAAATTTAAGGAGGAAGTATTGGCCAATTTCCCATTCTATAATCTAAAGATGAGGTGTCCAATATCATTGCCATCAAGTTCAATAGAATCATTTATATATTTGCACTATTCATGAATATATACAAAATATCCAAAATTTTCCCTTCTTTGGCATAACTATAATGTTATTTTGTGGCGATGTACTCTGACTCTAGACTGTCCCTAACTTACTTGAGATCTATGGCGTGTGTGCAATGGCAACTAGGAACATGTGTGTGACTGTGCTTGTGGCTGAGGAGAGAATACATAAGGACACACCTTTCCTCCATGACTCTTTTTTGCTGCTCTGAGATTAAGTTGTTAGGCCCCCGTTGCCTGCAGTTCATGAACCACTTCCAGTGAGGTCGTTCAAAGGCTGTGCACATGTAACTGCTCTGGGGAAACCAGTGCATTTATGACCAAGCATGCTATTCCAGTAGGTATTCTGGGAAGTCAAAACCGTGTTAATTTAGCAGGAGCCAATATTAAAATCTCTATATAGACACAAAACAGTGATTGTTTTGGGATCACAGAAATGACAGCCAGTGAGAAATCAAAGATTCAGGTCTTAGAGTTGGGCAAGGAAAGACTTTGTTAATTATTAGACCATTCAGATATCAGTTGGGGAGGGGGTGGCGAACTGCAATGAATGTGGGGACGTCTGTAAGACAGGATCTGATTCAAGGGAAACCCCAAATCACATGAAAATAACTGAGTATTTCACTTTCTGGACTCCTCCTACCAAACATAATCCTGAAGGGAACTCAAGATGTTTTCTTGTTAGGAAAATTTTCCAGTACAAGATAAGGAAATTGATGCTTTCTCCCATTCCTGAGAGTACCTTGTGCCTATTCATAAATGCGTCCCATAGATACTTACTCCTGGTTCTGTCCCTCTTCTCAACTGGGGCTTACTATAATTTGAATATGAAGTGCATCCCATGTGTTTGTTTTAGGCACTTGGTTCTCAGCCCTTGTCATCATTTAGAATAGGCATTCTCAACCTGTGACTTACAACCTCTATGAGGGTCAAACAATCCTTTCAAAGGGGTTGCATAGCAGATATCCTGCATATCTTATATTTACATTATGATTCATAACAGTAGTAAAATTATAGTTATGATGTAGCAACAAAAATAGTTTTATAGTTTGGGTCACCACAAGATGGGGAGCTGTATTAAAGGGTCACAGCATCAGAAAGGTTGAAAACCGCTGGTTTAGAAGGCTATGGAACCTTCAGGTATTGGAGCTTTAGTGGAAGCAACAGATCACGGGGGCCTCAAGATTTATGGCCCAGATCCATTTCCTGTCTTGTCTCTGCTTCCTGTTCTCCTAACAAGTGAGGAGGTAAGATGTTGTAGCTGCATCCACCAGCTGCCCATGTCTTCACCATGATAGGCTGACTCTACTCCTTCAAACTGTGAGCCAAAGTAAAGTCTTCCTCCCTTACATTTCAATAGGCAGGAATTTTATCATGGCCAAGAAAAAAATGGTTAACATGGGGGTCCTAGACATGGTTACCCAAGGCATATCTTTGTTGATTATAATACCTCAACTATTCTCTCAAAGCTAAATTTATATATATATATATATATATATATTTGCAATCATTTGCAGGGTTGCAAGAAAGCCATGGCTGAAAATGAAAAACATAAGCATGAAATTCAAACTCTAACTGAAATAGTTCTCATTCTGTTCTTTTAAAAGTTCTCTGGCTAAAATGGTAAAACATTTACACATAATGCGTTGTGTTGTACATATTTAGTGCCACATAAATTTCCTTTCTTTGAATATCCTAGATATAAATTTTCAATTCATAACTTTCTTCATAACTATGGACCGAGTATCTTTTTACCTTTATGTTAACTTGTAAAATCATCTTGCTTCTGAAGAAAGGCTTTGAACTTAAGCATAACATAGATGAGAATTATGATCATTGCCTGCCATGAACAGATGGCTTCATTTATACTGTTTACAGTTATTGAACTTTAGGAAAAATATAATTGAAGGATGGTAATATGAACATACAGTGCAAATTACCAAAGTGTTTATAAATCTCTTTAAATTTGTGGGAGCAAAACTTCTGGCAGCATTATCTTAAATGTAAACAGTATTGATTTTTAAATGTCAAAAGTTGCTACTCAGTCAAGCTCTTTGTTCAAATGGAGCCAAATGAAACAGTTACTGCCACTGCACAAAATCATTTTAAACAAAACACAAGGCTGGAGACAGGAACAGCTCTTTTGCTCTCTTCCTTCTAAATTGTAGGAACATCTAATAGCTTCTGGCATCTTACATCTGTGCTACGTCAGGTACTTAGCATCTGTCATTTATCAGGGATGATCTTCAATGATATTAGATGTATAATTTACTTGATTAATCTTACTAATTTCCCCTTTGCAGAATATGATGTCTACCCATCCTCATTTCATCTCTAGACAATTGATTCAAATTAGATGCCAAGAAATATGGACTATTCGATTGTTAAACAGTAAGTTTTCTAACAGAGAAAAAACAAACGTCATTCAATCTTTCAAGTTCTGTCTTAAAGAAAACGTGTGATAGTATGTTTGAAATTATATATATATATATATGTAAACTCTGTTTCAGAGTTATGTATCCTTTACACATGAATGTTAACAAATCATAACACCACACAAATACCCTTAAAACTATAAACAAGTTAATGCAAGTTTTATTGGCTAGCACCCATAAGATTGTAATAGAATCTCTCTAAGCACAGCTAAATGTAGCAAGAGCCACATGCACCCACAAAGTCAGAAAACATACTTCCAAGGGACCAAAACAAACATGTACAGTGTAACACACAGCCTGATCAACTCTATTTGTTTTATTTTTATTTTTTATTTTTGGCTTTTTGAGACAGAGTTTCTCTGTGTATCTTTGGCTGTCCTGGAATTCACTCTGTAGACCAGGTTGTCCCTGAACTCACAGAGATCTGCCTGCCTATGCCTCCCAAGTGTTGGGATTAAAGGTGTGTGCCACCACACCCAACTACTCTTTTTTTTATTTTAAGAATTTTATCCTTTTACTTTTCTCTCACAAGCCTACATATATTTTTAAATACACTGCAAATCATTTAGAGGTTTTCTTCATTTGAATCTATCTTTACTGCATATCTCTCTTTTTCTGACCTCATGAGTCTTTAATTTGCTAAAGAATATGGCTAGGATTAAAGCCGGGGCTTTGGCAGCTGGATCCAACCCATTCCTTAGCTTTCTGAGAGCCTAGCTTCATGGCGGAGGTACTGGCTGGAGCCATGTTTATTGCCACAACTCTATGGAGTTTCAAGGTCCCTGACACTACCAAGAAGCATGCTGTTGGCAATTCATAAACACCATTTAAGTGTTTGGTGGCAGGACCTCTTAAAAGAGCTGTAAAGTTTTGCAGCTAAAGCTGAGTCAGGAAGCTTCTCTTAAATGCGATGCGCTTGCCTCTAGCAAAGAGAGCAAACGCAAGAAATTGCTGCTACGAAGAAGACAAGCTTAACGCTGTTATTTTGTGTCTAGAATTCCTTCCCAAGCTCTCTCGGGTTTTCTGTTATTTTGTGTCTAGAATTCCTTCCCAAGCTCGCTCGGGTTTTCTGTTATTT
>PVIU01010613.1:0-69112 GCA_004026605.1 Ondatra zibethicus | reverse complement strand
TGGTATAACTGGGTCTTGAGGAAGGTTGTTTCCTAATTTTCTGAGAAATCGCCAATCCATAGGGGTTGTACCAGTTTGCATTCCCACCAGCAATGCAGAAGTGTTCCCTTTTCCCCACAACCTCTCCAGCATAAGTTGTCATCAGTGTTTTTGATCTTGGCCATTCTTACAGGTGTAAGATGGAATCTCAGAGTTGTTTTGATTTGCATTTCTCTGATGACTAAGGATGTTGATCATTTCCTTAAGTGTCTTTCAGCCATTTTAGATTCCTCTGTTGAGAGTTCTCTGTTTAGGTCTATACTCCATTTTTTTTTTATTGGATTGTGTGATCTTTTGGTGTCCAATTTCTTGAGTTCTTTGTATATTTTGGAGATCAGACCTCTGTCTGATGTGGGGTTAGTGAAGATCTTTTCCCATTCTGTAGGCTGTCGTTTTGTCTTGTTGACCATGTCCTTTGCTTTACAGAAGCTTTTTAGTTTCAGGTCCCATTTATTAAGTGTTTCTCTCATTGTCTGTGCTGCTGGGAAGTGGTTCCCTGTGCCAATGCGTTCAAGTGTTCTTCCCACTTTCTCTTCTATAAGGTTCAGTGTGGCTGGCTTTATGTTGAGGTCTTTGATCCATTTGTACTTGAGTTTTGTGCATGGTGATAGATATGGGTCTATTTTCATTTTTCTATATGTTGATATCCAGTTATGCCAGCACCACTTGTTAAATACGCTTTCTTTTTTCCATTTGATATTTTTTGCTTCTTTATCAAAGATCAGGAGTTCGAAGATGTGTGGATTGATTTCCGGGTCTCTATTCAGTTCCATTGGTCCTCATGTCTGTTCTTATGCCAGTACCAGGCTGTTTTCAGTACTGTAGCTCTGTAGAAGAGTTTGAAGTCAGGGATTGTGATGCCTCCAGAACTTCTTTTATTGCACAGGATTGTTTTGGCTATCCTGGGTTTTTTGCTTTTCCAAATGAAGTTGAGTACCGTTCTTTCGAGGTCTTTGAAGAATTGTGCTGGGATTTTGATGGGCATTGCGTTGAATCTGTAGATTGCTTTTGGTAAGATTGCCATTTTTACTATGTTAATTCTACCTACCCAAGAGCATGGGAGATCTTTCCACTTTTTCAAAGATCTAAGGTTCTTGTCATACAAGTCTTCCACTTGTTTGGTTAGATTTACTCCGAGATATTTTATGCTATTTGTGGCTATTGTGAAGGGTGTTGATTTTCTGATTTCTTCCCCATCCCTTTTATCATCTGTATGTAGGAGGGCTACTGATTTTTTTGAGTTAATCTTGTATCCTGCTACATTGCTGAAAGTGTTTATGAGTTGTAGAAGTTCCTTGGTAGAATTTTTGGGATCACTTATGTAAACTATCATATCATCAGCAAACAGTGAGTACTTTTCCAATTTGTATTTCCTTGATCTACCTTTGGTGTCTTATTGCTCTAGCTAGGACCTCAAGAACTATATTGAATAGATATGGAAAGAGTGGACAACCTTGTCTTGTTCCTGATTTCAGTGGAGTCGCTGGGAGTTTCTCACCACTTAGTTTGATGTTGGCTGTTGGCTTGTTGTCTATTGCCTTAATTATGTTTAGGTATGTTCCTTGTATCCCTGATCTCTCCAAGATCTTTATCATGAAGGGATGTTGTATTTTGTCAAATGCTCTTTCGGCATCTAATGAGATGATCATGTGGTTTTTATTTTTCAGCTTGTTTATATGGTGGATTACGTTGACAGATTTTCGTATGTTGAACCATCCCTGCATCTGTGGGATGAAGCCGACTTGGTCATGATGGATGATGGTTCTGATGTGTTCTTGGATTCAATTTGCTACTATTTTATTTAGTATTTTTGCATCAATGTTCATGAGTGAGATTGGTCTGTAATTCTCTTTCTTAGTATTGTCTTTCTGTGGTTTATGAGGGTAATTGTAGCCTCATACAAAGAGTTTGGCAATGTTCCCTCTGTTTCTATTGTGTAGAATAATTTGACGAGTATTGGTATTAGTTCTTCTTTGAAAATCTTGTAGAATTCTGCTGAAACCATCTGGTCCTGGGCTTTTTTTGGTTGGGAGACTTTTGATGACTGTTTCTATTTCTTCAGCGGTTATAGGTCTATTTAATTTGCTTATCTGGTCTTGATTTAATTTTGGTAAGTAATATTTATTCAGAAAGTTGTCCATTTCCTTTAAGTTTTCCAATTTTGTGGAGTACAGGTTTTCAAAATATGACCTGATGATCCTCTGTATTTCCTCCGTGTCTGTTGTTATGTCCCCCTTTTCATTTCTGATTTTGTTAATTTGGATGTTCTCTCTCTGCCTTTTGATTAGTTTGGATAAAGGTTTGTCTATTTTGTTGATTTCCTCGAAGAACCAACTCTTTGTCTCATTGATTCTTTGTATTGTTTTCTTTGTTTCTATTTTGTTGATTTCAGCTCTCAATTTGATTATTTCCTGCCGTCTAGTTCTCTTAGGTGAGTTTGCTTCTTTTTGTCTAAAGTTTTCAAATGTTCTGTTAATTCACTAGTGTGGGCTTTTTTCAGCTTCTTGTTGTAGGTGTTTAGTGCTATGAACTTGCCTCTTAACACTGCTTTCATCGTGTCCCATAAATTTGGGTATGTTGTGTTGTCATTTTCATTGAATTTTAGGAAGTCTTTAATTTCCCCCTTTATTTCTTCCTTGACCCATTGATGATTCAGGTGAGCATTGTCTAATTTCCAAGAGTTTTCTGGAATTAGTGGGTTTTCTGGAATTAGTATTGCTGTTGACTTCTAGTTTTAAAGCATGGTGATCTAATAAGATATATTGGGTTATTACAATTTTTTTTGTATTTGTCGAGGTTTGTTTTGTTACTGAGTATGTGGTCAATTTTTGAGAAGGTTCCATGAGGTGCTAAGAAGAAGGTATATTCTTTTCTGTTTGGATGGAATATTCTATAGATGTCTGTTAAGTCCATTTGAGTCATAACATCTGTTAGTTCTCTTATTTCTCTGTTCATTTTTTGTCTGATTGACCTGTCCAGTAGTGAGAGGGGAGTGTTGAAGTCTCCCACTGTTAGTGTGTAGGGTTTAATATATGATTTAAGCTTGAGAAGTGTTTCTTTGACATATGAGGGTGCCCTTGTATTTGGGGCATAGATTTCAGTATTGAAATTTCCTCTTGATGGATTTTTCCTGTGACTAATATGAAATGTTCTTTTTTGTCTCTTTTGACTGATTTTAGTTTGAAGTCTATTTTTAGATATTAGGATAGCTACACCGGCTTGTTTCTTAGGTCCATTTGATTGGTATATTTTTTTCCCAACCTTTCACTCTGAGACAATGTCTGTCTTTGAGGTTGAGATGTGTTTCTTGTATGCAGAAGAGGGATAGATTCTATTTTCGTATCCAGTCTGTTAGCCTATGCCTTTTGATAGGTGAGTTGAGTCCATTTACATTAAGGGATATTAATGACCAGTGGTTGCTATCTCCTGTTAATTTAGTTTTTTATCATTGGTGATGTTAATTTGTGCATTTTTTTTCTTCTGGATTTGCTGTAATGAGATCATCAATTCTGCGTGTTTTTGTTGGTGTAGACATCTTCTTTGGGTTGGAGTTTTCCTTCTAGTATTTTGTGTAGTGTTGTAGGAGGAGGGAGAGCCTGCTTTTTGTCCTGGCTGCCCAGCTAGCTAAATCCCCAAAATAATCTCACAGAAACTGTATTCATTTAAACACTGCCTGGCCCATTGGTTCTCACCTCTTATTGGCTAACTCTCACATCTTGATTCAACCCATTTCTAATAATCTGTATGTCACCACGAAGTCGTGGCTTACCGGGAAAGATTCTAACCAGCATCAGTCTCAGGCAGGAGCTTCATGGCATCTGCCACACTGCCCTTCTTCCCAGCATTCAGTTAGGTCTACTCTGCCTAATTTCTGCCCTATCAAAAGGCTAAGGCAGCTTCTTCATTAACCAATGAAAACAACACAAATACAGAAGGACCTCCTATACCAGTGTAGGGCTGGGTTTGTGGCTAGGTATTGGTGAAATCTAGATTTGTCATGGAATATCTTGTCTGGGCTGGCATCTGTGATCTCTTAATGTCTGCATAATGCTTGACCATGACCTTCTGGCTTTCATTGTCTCCACTGAGAAGTCAGGTGTAATTCTGATAGGTCTACTTGTATATGTTACTTGGCCTTTTTCCTTTGCAGCTCTTAATATTCTTTCTTTACTCTGTATGTTTAGTGTTTTAATTATTATGTGACAAAAGGACTTCTTTTTGGATCCAGTCTATTTGGTGTTCTGTAAGCTTCTTGTATCTTCACAGACATATCTCTCTTTAGGTAGGGAAAGTTTTCTTCTATGATTTTGTTAAATATATTTTCTGTGCCTTTAGTTGAACTCCTTCTTCTATACCTATTATTCTAAGATTTGGCCTTTTTATGTTGTCCCATATTTCATGGATATTTTGGGTTAAGCTTTTGTTAGATTTAATGTTTTCTTTAACTGATGAGTCTATTTCCTCTATTGTATCTTCAGTGCTTGAGATTCTCTCTTCCATTTCTTGTATTCTGTTGTTCATGCTTGCATTTATGGTTCCTGATCTTTTTCTCATGATTTCTGTTTCTATAATTCCTTTGGCTTGTGTTTTCTTTATTTTTTCTATCTCAGTTTTCAAGTCCTGAATAGTTTCTGTTACATGTTTGAGTTCTTTTTCTTGGTTTTCTTTAAGTGATTTGCTGGTATCTTCCAATTTTTTGTTTGTTTTTTCCTCCATTTCTTTAAGGTAATTTCTCATTCCATCTTTAAGAATTTCAAAAATTCTCTTGAGGTTATTTTTTAGATCATTTTCTTCTGGTTCATCCATATTTGGTTGTTCAGGTCTTGCTTTTGTAGGGTCTTTAGGTTTTACTGGTATTGTGTTGCTCTTTGTGGTGTAGCATGCGATCTTACCTTTTCTACTCATCTTTTCCTCTAATAGGTGTGGTTGGGGCTGTCTGAGATTCTGTTGAATAATCTTCTAGGTGCCAGTGAATCCAAAGCTCAGATGGTTGTTCCTGATGGTACAGTCAGTGTCACAGTTCTAGTTACCCTGTTGGTTATTCCTGTTTCTGGAGGTAGCTCAGTGCTCCTGTGCTTTGGTCTGCTCCCTTGGAGTTTGCTGTCTCAATCCTACTTTGACCTAGGCTGTTGGCTTTGATCTGCTTCTGTAAATCTTGGTCTGGATCTCCTCCTGCAGAAGTCCCTGGCTTGGAGTTGGACCTGTTCTGGTGGAGATTGTTGACTCTGGATCTGGTCGCTGGTTCAGTCCTGATCCGCCTGTGTCCTGGGACTGAGTTTGCTCCTGGCTTCTGCTCCTGGTGGACCTTGTTCTCTCTGTGTCTTAGGTTCAGTCCTGTAACACCTGTGTCTGCATTACCCTCTCTGTACTTTTCATGCGCCACTCTACCTTACGCAAGCCTGGCAAGGGCCTGCTGGCCAGCCTTCCGAGGGCGATCTCTCAGTTGTCCCCTACTTCCAGATCTCACTCATGGGCCTCTGAATGTAGTTCCTGATATCCCAGCGGTGCCTCCAATTGTAACACCGGCGTCTGCATTACCCTCTCGGTACAGTTCGCACACCACTGTACCATATGCGAGCTGGGCAAGGGCTGGCCGGTTGAAGGCTCTATGGGTGGTAGTCCCAGAAGAGCCTTTCCTGGTCAGGGAACCAATGTTTTGTCTGGTTTTGTTTTCTTGAGACAAGATCTTGTTATATAGCCCAGACTACCCGGGAATGCTTTATCTTGTTCAGGTTAGCCTCAAACTTTCGGCAACCCTCCAGCCTCAGCCTCCCAAGTGCTGGGATTATAGATTTATGCCATTAGACCCAGCTCCCACACCCATGTCCTTGGATAGGAATCTCTTATCATTTCTGCCTTTTATAATTTTCTCAAACATCTCAGTTTCATCTGAGCTAGCAGCAATTTAGATGGTGGGGTAATTGGGAATTAAAAACGGTAGTAGTGGGTGAGTGGGGTTTCATGAAGGGGTAAGAATGGAAGCTAAGGGACTGGAGAGGTGGCCCATGGGTTAAGGGAGTACCACATCAGGCTTCTCAGAATTGCCTGTAACTCGGACTCCAGAGGAACCGACACTACCTTCTTGCCTCTGTAGGCACTGCCTTCATGTGCACAAATCCCCACACAGACACATAATTAAAAACATTCACAACACAAAAGAATGGAAGCCAAGCCATAATAATCTATCTATAAATCATATTTTGCAATTTTAGGATTGGCTTGTCACTATACAGAGAATAAATGGTAGACATAACTTAGGTTAAATGAGTAAGCCTTTTGTTTTAAATATGTTTATCAGTTATCTTTGTTGACTTTCATTTAGACATATATTATGGTGCTATACTAAAATGGATCAGGTATCTTTTCAGAATTCCTACCAAGCGCTTATGTTCATTTAAAGTAAAAATAAGTCATCTTATTTTTCTGTTACACATTTTGAAATTCTAACCATACTATTTTCTGTAGGACAAATCTCGAAGTCTTGCTGTCCACTCTGTAAAAGCTTTATTAAATATGGATGATGATATCTTAATGGTCAACACAGGCTCATGGTACACAGTTGCCCATATGTCAATCTTAACAAATAATAATACCTCAAAAATATTTGTATGTGGAATACAATCACAAGATAAGGAATCTGAACTGAAGAACCTTTTTGCAAAAATGGGATGCCAAAGTATGTGCAAATATTATTTGATGATTATTGTTCTAAAAGAATCTAGAAATATTCAAAGTGTTTGAAGTTTTACTGTGTCGTTGTAATATAAATTATATGTGAACCATCTTTCTAAAATCCTCGCAAACCCGCATCAGACTGTCTGTGTTTAATATGGGACTGATAGCTCTGTGTTATAGATATTAGCTTCTGGGTGTTTTGGCATTGGGCTGCTTTTCTCTCTGACAGAATAACATCTGATTCAAAGTTTATCGTTTAATGATGAGAAGATATTAACATAGATGTTTAATTTACAAAGGGAACATCAGGGAATAGAAATGAAGTCTTTCATGCTCCTATTTTTTAAGTTCTCATTGGATTCTGAAAAGACCACACTCACTAGAGGCTGCAGAAGTAGACAGAATGGCTACAGAGTGCCAGAGCCAGAGAAGCAGACAGTGTGCAATTCCAGGCTAAGAAAGGTAGCAAACTGAATCCCAAATGTCTTCCATCTTAATTTCTAGTTGAGTTAAGGTGAACTGGTACTTAGAGTAACCAGTCTTAGGTGGGCCCACTCTTCCTGTTAGAAGCAAGAGTAACTTCTCTCTTGAAAAAAAAAATTCTGTTTTAAGTTATCTCCTAAATATCCAAATGCAATGTCTGGCACTCAGACAAAAAGAAGGAAAGACATAACTCAAAAATACTAAACTGAAAAGAAAAGAGACTGTGTTATTTTAGCCAAGAAATGGTAGATAAGACTCAAAGAGAGTACACTGGACAGGAATGAGATCAACTGAGGATTCAGATACTGGCTCTGTCAGCTGTGGATTTAGCCAGGGCTAATGGTTGCGAGCTACTCAGCTATGCTAAGCAGCCTGCACAAAATAAGTTAATACGGTGGGCATCATAGCGTAGCTGCTTAAAACAAAGACAAAGCATAGTCAGCAGTAACTGAAGAGGCTGATGGTAAGCTAAAGACTTGGAGCAACAAGACAAGCCAAAAGAAAATACAAAAATGCCGTGTGTGCAATGAAGAAATAAATGGGCTGGGGAAGCCCAGTAAAGGGAACATGTGCATAGCATGCGTGACACCCTGGGTTTGCTCTCCATTACCAAATAAAAGGAAAGAGAAGAACTGAGAAGAATGTCAAGCTGAGACTGGCTTTACCCACACATACATGCACGAGCCCCCCATATACATGCAGTTATAAATTTAAAAAAATCTTAAAAAAGGGGACCAAACATACAAGAATATACTAAAGGTGAAAAACAAAGGGGAAAGATTTACTTCACAAGAAAATTTGATACTATGTAAAAATCCACAGCAATGGTTGCAGCGTAAAAGCGGATGAGTAGCAGAAAGGGGCAGGTAGAGTCCAGACAAAGCCTGCACTTACAGTACTTTCGCTACGACTAAGGTAACAGCAGAAGGCTCAGGAGTAGATGATCTCTTTGTAAACTATGATAGGAAGAAAACTGATACTTCATTTCAGTGTATATCTAGAATCTCCTAGAATATGTTATAAAAAACATATTTCATAACCTGGGGGAGTTTATTTAAGAGTTCTTCAAAGGAATGTATAACACATTGATCATTGAAGAATTATTAACTGGATACCAGAAAATAGTAAAGGTTCTGTATAGTAACAAAATAAAATGATAAGTTATAGAAGAAGCATATCAATTGATTTTTATCAATAATGCATAAATTTCTCATGAATTAACAATAAAAACCACATGCTTTAGGCTGGTACGATAGCTCCTTGGGTTAAAAAATAAAACACTTGCTGTGTAAGTCTAATGTTTGAGTTCATCCCTGGAACCTTTATAAAGGTGAAAACAGATATCTGATGCCCATAAGTAAATTGTCTTCTGACCTCCACACGTGCATCATGGCACACACATGCACACATAAACATATGCACACACACACATAAAATGATAATGGTAATAACAAAAGTGATAATATATCTTATAACTCAATAGGAAAAAGTACAAAAGACATAACCATATATTGCACAGAAAAAGAATATACTCAGAGCAAAAACAAAACAAAAATTTACATTAAAAGTAACAAACCTCAATGGTAGTCAGAGAATTAGAATGTTGCTGCTACATGTCTACAGAATGATTAAAATAGAAAAGACTGGCAATACCATGTATTGACAAGATTTTAAAAAGCATGAGAAATGTTCCAGTACCATCCATGGAACTGTAAATTTAAGCAACCAGTTTGGAAAAACTAGTTATTAAAGTCACATGTATACTTGTAGTAACACCCAGGATTTCAGGTCTGTATAGATTACCTCTCTGTCCCCACAAGTAATGCAAATATGTGCACAAAAACTATGTGCAACAATATTCATAGAAGCATTATGTTTTTCTAACAAAACACTGGAGGCAGAGTAATTCATAAAAAGTGGGTTGTTTAGCTCACAGTTCTGGATGTTCAAAAGCGTGATGGCACTAGCATCTGCTGACCCTTCTGTCTACATCACAGCATGGCAGATGGCAGAACTGTGGGGCATGCACAAGAAGAGAGCACATGGTGAGAACAGGAAGCCAGAGATCAGAGAAAGCAAGTTACGCTGTCTTAAAATAGTATAGTCTCATGGGGAACTAACTCACTCAATGACCCTCACTCTGGGGGCAGTGTTCAAGTCATCTAATTACCCTTCAAGACCATCATCTCCTAGAGATTCCATTTTCCCCCTTAAATGCTGCTACATTAAGAAGCAAGCTTCTAACACATGAACTTGCTGGTGACAGACTACATCTAACTATAACATGTTACTTTCCATAGCCTCAAACTAGAAACAACCTCAGTATCCATCTAATGGGATTTTACACAGAATAAACTATTACCATATCTAACAACACAAATGACTTAAAATGTAAAATTCACCTTCTGACTAATGTGGAACAAAATTTTAAGACAAGTAGTGTTAGTGCAGTTTAGAGGGGCAATATTAATAATAGAAACAAAAAATTTTAATGATTTATTCAACACATACTTATTGATGTATGTTATGTATCTATCATCTATCACTGTCTTAGAGGTCATGACATTGATTTTGTTCTGTTTTGTGAAAATAGCAGTGAAATGAAGTTTCACACATGAAATTTACATTACAGTATGAGATGGACAAATGTTTGAAAAGTACACACACACATGGACACACACCAGGTAGTCCTTAAACCCGTGTTCTTCCTGCCTCAGCCTGCCATATGCCAGGATTACAGACTGTTATCGTTTGATTTCTGTTGTGACTGAACGCTCTGACCAGAAGCGATCTGGGGAGGAAAAGGGTTTATTTTCGCTTACCCTTCCAGGTTATAATCCATCCTTGAGGAGAGCCAGGACAAGAACTCTAGGCAGGAATCTGGAGGCAGGAACCGTAGAGGAAGGCTGCTTAGTGGTTCATGCTCAGCTAGGTTTCTTAGACAGCCCAGGTCCACTTGCCTAGCGATGGTGCCACCCACAGTGGTCTGGGCCAAGAAGAAATTCTCACAGCCCAGTCTACTTGAGGCAATGTTTTAACTGATAGCCCCCTTCCCAGGTGACTCTATGTTGTGCCAACTAACAGCAACAACAACACACACACACTTCACAGAGCAGTCAGGATAGATAAACAATATTAACAAATAAGTATTAATAAAAGGGATTTGTGACTGGAGAGTTGACTCAAGTGGTTAAAAGCACTTGCTGCTCCTACAGAAGACCCAGGTTTGGTATCTTGGCACATACATGGTGGATTTCAACCATCAATAACTCCAGCTTGAGGGGCTCCAACACCCTTTTCTGACCTCTGTGGGAACCAGGCCTGTATGTGATACACATATGTACATGGAGGTAAAACACTCATATACATAAGATTAATAAAAAAGGGGGGCAGGAGAATTAGCTTCATGGTTAAGATCGTGTACTGCTCTAGCAAAAGACCTGAGTAGTTCTGACCATCCAAGCTAGGCTATTTACACCAGCCTATAATCTCTATTTCAGGAGATCTGATCCCTTCTTCTACTGTGAGCAGCCACACATGTGACATACTGCACACAGCTAAAAATCTTTTTAAAAAAAATTACTTGATTAACTTTGGGACATTAATAGAGAACAGTGTCCTTTTCTAATCACATTATGTTTAGTTTTTGTGGGGCTGAGGCTTTGGAAACAAACAGTAAGGAGCTACAATCCCATGCTGCATTCAGAGTTTTAATATTTAACATGAATTTTTTGGTTATTTTTCCTTCCCAGACATTGAGATACTTTATGAGTCTTTTGTCAGCATTGAGCCCAAGGATCAAAGGCTACAGAACGTCAAAGTCATTCTGCTGCTGCCCCGCTGTTCAGGACTAGGTGTCAGTAACCCAGTGGAATTTATTTTAAATGAACATGAAGGTACTTTTGATTTCTAAATTAATGAAATTTCATTGATTATAACTAATCAGTTTCAACATGGGAGAAGACATCTTTGTCTTTATTTTCTGTATTGCTCTTCAAATTAGTTGTATTTAGCATGCAAATGACTTATATACAGCTCTTTGGGTGACTCGTAGAAACTGGGAGAAAACTAGTATTGTGTTTTCTATATTCCCTTTGAAAAACAGGAATAAAACCAATTACCTTTATAGATGTTTCAATTTCAAGTCAGCATTTTAATATTATCAATTGCATTAGTAGTAATTTTCTGTGAAAATTTGTAATGTTAGATAATGGATTGAAAAATAATGTGACAGCAGCATGAAAGTTTCCTATAGTGTTGTATTGAAAAGTCTGTCTTTACTTTTTAAAATCTTAGATACAGGTTTACTTCAAGATCTTTCTCAAGGTGGTCCAACAAAAAGTAAACTTGAGATTCTTATTCAGCAGCAATATGAACAACTAACACACGCAATGAAATGTAAGTTTATCGTTAGTACCAGTTTATTAAAGTACAGTGTTTTTTTAAAGATTTATTTATTTATTATGTATACAGTATTCTGCCTACATTCATGCTTGCAGGCCAGAAGAGGGCACCAGATCTCATTACAGATGGCTGTAAGCCATCATGTGGTTGCTGGGAATTGAACTCAGGACCTTTAGACGAGCAGGCGGTGCTCTTAACCACTGAGCCATCTCTCCAGCCCCCTTAAAGTACAGTGTTAATGCTTCAATCATGCATACACACTTCATTTGTCTGCTAGAATAAAGCAATAATAGGTGGACCATGAGCAAAATTTAAATCTTAGTGTCTTCAAATAAATTGTTCATTTAAATAAGCTCAGTAAGTTGTTGTTGTTGTTTTTGTTTGTTTGTTTGGTTGGTTTTTTGAGACAGGGTTTCTCTGTAGCTTTGGAGTCTGTCCTGGAACTCGCTGTGTAGACGAGGCTGGCCTCAAACAGAAATCTGCCTACCTCTGCCTCCGAAGTGTTGGGATTTAAAGGCATGCGTCACCACCACACAGCTTAAATTTAGTAACTTTTAAAAACATGTTTTACCCTCATAAACTCAGTTATTTGGTATAATTTAATAATTTATTAATCTGAAGAAAAATAACTATTTGCATCAATGATTTTACATTTGTTTATTATTTATTTCTACCTAGTTTTGCTGTGTAGCTCAGGCTGGGCTTGAGCTTGTGTTCCTCTTGCCTCCAGCGTCCCAGCGTTATCAGTGCATGCCACCAAACCCAGCTCACGCACGCCCATGCTCACCTTTCCTATCCGTACTCTGACTTCTCACTGGGTGCAATTCTTCTGTTGTCATTCTGTCCATTCCTGACAACTCTTCACTATTTCATTAAACGTTTTTTACTTTATTCATTTACTTATTTTGCGACAGGCTCTCAAAGCCTAAGCTAGCCTGGAGCTTTCCTCATACTGTAGCTTACTGAGGTCTGGGATTACAGATGTCCATGGCCAACCCCAGTTAAGCCAACTCTCGCTTCTGCATTCTTGCTGTGGAGAGAAGAGAGGAGCAATTGCAGATAAAGGCTAGATCCCCCAACTTAAAGTCTGAGCAGCGATCTTAAAGCACACATCCACTTCAGTCACTCCATGCAGATCTGAGCACCACCGTTGCTCTTCTACATTTGGATGGTGAGATCTCGACATCTGTGGGGATCCTAGCCAAACATGGTGGCCCAGGTCTGTAATCCCAGCATTTGTGAGGCACAGGTAAGAGGCTATTGTTGGTTACATAGCAAGTTTGAGGCCAATCTGGGCTACATGACGCTGTCTCAAAAAGTAAACCAACAAATCAATGTGTTTTCTTTTACTGCAGTGTATATTTTCCATATGTCTCTGGTGGGTCAGGTGTTAAAAAATTGGATATTAGGCTTATAAGTGAGAATCCTTATGAAAACTCAAAGATGAATCTGTAGGAACAGAACTTACTAATAATGATCCAGTGTTCATAAGGAAAAGTAAGACAAAACAGCACGAAGAAAGTTTTCCCTTGGAACTGATAGCATAGACACAGGCTGTGAAATGAGTTGGGTGGAAGATTAGGAAGCTTGTGAGTAACACACTTTTACTAAAGTTTAATGGACTATTTCAAGCTTATTTTATTTTTTAAAAAGATCTTCATAAAGAGTCATAAAAATTGAGAAGTGGGGCTGGAGAGATGGCTCAGTAAGGAAGAGCACAGGCTGAGCAAGCATGAAGACATGAATCTGAATCTCCAGTATCTGTGTAAAAAGCTGTGCATGGCTGTGCATGTGCCTGGACTCTAGAACTTGGTGAAGGCAGAGACAGGAGGATCACTGAGACTTGCTGGCTGCCGTCCTAGCTCCAGGCCCATTGAGAGATCTGTCTAAGGAAATAAGAAGAAGAGTGGTAGAATATACCACTGCCATTCCACGCGGCCTCTGCACACATACACGTGTGTAAGGAGGAGAGTGGTAAATGTACCACCTGCCATCCCACACAGCCTCTGCACATGTACACATGTATGTACACCATACATTCGTGCAATAAAAGCAAAGGATTTTAATGACATAGGCTGTTTTATCATGCTAAAAAACAATATTTGGTAACTGTCAAGATTAAGACACTGCACATTTTTTGGGAAATACATAGTAAATCAAGCTGTATAATTTCCCCATAAAGCAATGTTAGTTACAGTAATTAATTAGGGAGTTGGCTCCAATTCTTGACAGAAATGACTCCAAGTTCCATTTGAAATCAACAATGTGAATGATGGTCCAGTTCTTTTACTATTTATGAAAATACTTTTAAAATATTTGGATGTTGACTGACTGGTTATGATTTCCTAATCACCTCACTGTGTACTTTATTATTTCGTCCTCATGGCGTCTTCTCCCTGAGCTTCTCTGCCTGTTGTGAGCAAGGAAACAAGGGGAGGGCATCAGGCTTCCTCATTTCCCCGGCCATCTGAATCTCACAGCCTGTTCCCAGGTCTCTGCTCCCAAATCGTTCAAACCCACACCATCATATCCTCTATATAGTGAAGGCAGTGATCTCAAGAAGCCCCGAGGTCATTCCTCATGTCTAGTTTGCAGGTGTCTGTAACTTTTCATGTCTTCTTGTCTGTCCTCTCTCGTGCTCTGTGCTCACTGGAACAAGAACGAGCAAGAACCCCCTCTATTGTAGCTTCTCAGAGTTAAAAGGTGCAATACAGAAGTTCTGCAGCTCCTCCCCCATACTGTCTTTTCTGTAGACCTCCAAGAACTCAGGGTAACTCAATGACTATTGGGGATTCCCGTCCCCATTATCTTCACTATGTCCACATGAACACCTTCCACTTGGATAACCGGATGGCCTTGATCTGCTACCTACTTCCACCACAGTCCGCTACAGTCTCAGCGCAGGTGGAATGAAATCGTTAAAGTCAATGGGTTTCAAGCAGTGCAAATCTACAGTCCATGTAGTGATCCGAAAAATCCGTTGCAGAAAGTGCCCTTAACTGCTGAGCCATCTCTCCATCCCCAGACTACATTTTCTAACTTCATTGCCAATTCCTCTTTCCTCACTCCCTATAACCTGATCAGATGGGGCCCCTGACAATTTTTGAAACGCTGGACTCACTTCCCTTTCAGGGCCTTTATACTTGGCTGTTCCTTTCCTTAGGCAGCTATGGTTGGCCCCTGATCCTGTCTAGCCACAGTCTTCTAGATCAGCAATGCTTTTACAATTTAAGATTTATTTTATTATGTATACAGTGTTCTGCCTGCATGTATGCCTGCAGGCCAGAAGATCTCATTACAGATGGTTGTGAGCCACCACGTGGGTGCTGGGAATTGAACTCAGGACCTCTGGAAGAGCAGCCAGTGCTCTTCACCTCTGAGCCATCTCCTCCTATATTTGACTTAGAATAGCATCTTCTCCTCTGAAACTGTTCCCCATCCTGCTTCATTTTATCACCTAAATTGTTTTCCTAATCATGTTTTAAATTTTTTAATCCTCTACTAGAAAGTAAGTTCCACACTGGCAGAATTTTTGTCTTTTTCATTGATATCTCAAAGCTTAGAAAAGTACTTGGCATGTGGTAGGTGCTCAATTAGTCTGAGTGAATGAATCACAGGTCAGGAATTCGCTGGTTTCATGGATGAGCTCTGAGACTGAGTTTTCCAGGTTCACGTAGCAGCAAGGCACAGAATTACAGCTCCCATCTGTGTCTGGTTCCAGAATCCTTTAAGCGAGTAAGCTGATATGATACTATGCTGTTTTTATTTCTTTGTGTGTGGATAGGCTGATCACAAGGATCAAATTCTCATTTCTCTGTACAGTCTAGCTGAATTTACTTTACTGGCTGGTTACTGCTTACAGTACTAACACAAGCTCTGTTGTAAAGGAGAGTCATTCAAGGGGGCAGTGGGGTGTCTCAGCAGGTAAGGGCACTTGCCTCTGAACCTGATGAATAGAGTTTTGATGCCCAGTACTTCCATGGTAGAAGGGAAGAATCAGTTTCCGCAAGTTGTCCTCTGACCTCCACACATGTAAACAAATGTCGTTTTAAATTTAAAAATGCAGGGGAGATATTCAAGCATCCCTGGAAATCATTTCTGTCAACATCTGGTGGTCTGCGCTGGTAACAGGTGTGTCTGGAAACAGCACGTTTGCACTGGGTCACCATATTGATTGTATCTTCTTTCAATGCAGTTGCTAAAGTTCAAGCAATTGTTTACTGCACGTGTTCTGTTTATGCAGAAGAAAATGAAGCTGTCATTATGAAAGCACTGGAATGTCAAAACCAAGGCATTAAAATACAACCTTACAGGTAAGGAAAGGACAGCAAACCACTATCAAGCAAAGACTTGAAAATGACAAGTATGATTTCTAGAGTTATAGAAATATATTATGCTTTTTGTTAGACTTTAATATGATGAAACAGCCTAAATTCATACACCTTTAAAGTGGATTCTGTAGAGCTTTTGAATGAACATGTTCTTAATAGCTTTATATGTATCTTGTGTATGTGTTTTGTATATGTGTACATACAGATATTGAAGGGTGGCTTGAAGGAGATATTTCTCTCACCACCATATGGGTCTCAGGGATTGAACTCAGGTTACTAGGCTTGGCAGCCAGCACTTTTACCAATCAATCTGTAATCCTAGTTCATGAACATTGCATTGTACATAGAAAAGATTTTGTTATGGTAAAGCTAAAGGCATTTGACTTTAAAGGACTTGGCCGATTCCTGAATAAACTGGGTCCAAAGTTCATGTTCTTCTTCGATACATGCATTATTCTGCAGAGGAGAAATAAGTATGCAAAGTGTTTACTGAAAGTAGACAGACAACTAGATGTTTATTATCTTAAGCACTCTCAGTATTTTGTACCCACGGGGAAATTGGTAAAATTAACGTGTCGAGATAAAGTACAGCAGTAGAGCTGGGACAGAGAGAGCATCAACACTCCAACCTTAGCTGTGATGGTTCACATCTTGGTCTCCAGCCTTTGTAAGGCTGAGGCCAGCTTGGGTTACATAGAGAGGCCTATCTCAAAACACCAATACTACAGGTCTGGGGATATAATGCAGTTGCAGGGTACTTGCCTCGAATTCTTTAGTTTAATTCTTGGTTTAATCTCCAGTACTGCCCAAACAAACACTAAATAGTATAAAAACAAACACACCATGCACTGGGATATCAAGAACTCACTGTAAGAATATATTTTTCAAGACTAATTAGTTTGCCAAGACTGTGGCAATGAAGTAAACATCTTCATGCTATGATTTCTCCTTCAGAATCTTAGTACGTATATCGTCTGCTCAGACCTCCTAACTTCATGTTTTCCCATTGTTCATCTCACAAGCTGCCAAGTTAATACACCAACATTTCCTCTCTTGCTGACTTTCCTTTCTTATTTAGAAGCTGCTGTTGATAGCTGTCCTTGTTAGAGTTTCTGTTGTTGCGGGGAAACACCATGACCAAATACAAGTTGGGGAGGAAAGGGTTTATCTGACTTATGCTTCTATGTAGTAGTCCATTCCTGAAGGAAATTAGGGTAGGAACCTGGAGGCAGGAACTGATGCCCTGGAGGCCCTGGAGGGGTGCTGCTTACTGGCTTGCTCAGCCTGCTTTCTTATAGAACCCAGGACCACCATCCCAGGGATAGCACCACCCACAGTGGGCTGGGCCTTCCCCCCATTCAATCACTGATTAAGAAACTGCCCTACAGCTGGATCTTATGGATCCAATTTCCCAATTGAAGTTCTCTCCTTTCAGATGATTTTAGCTTATGTCAAGTTGGCATAAAAGTAGACAGCACAATTAACCCCTTGTCAACTTGACTGACACATAGACACATTGCTGTTAAGCCATAACCTTTCCTTTCTTGTTCATCCCTGAGATCACATGTGAATACCAACATAACAATATAAACATTTCAATTTTTAAAAGTCCCACAGTTATTAAAAATAACTTAAAAAATCAGTCTCTTTGAAATATTCAGAATCTTTAAAATATTCAATCTCTTTTCAAATCCAAAGTCTTTGTAAAATTCCAAAATCTCTTTAAAAGTTCAAGTCTCTCAACTGTTGGCTCCTATAAAATCAAAATTAAATAATTTCTTACTTCAAGGGGGAAGAACTAGGGTATAGTCACCATCTGAAGAAAGCAAAACCAAACTCCAAGACAATGTCCCATACTTTTGGATTTATTTACATCTTCTGGGCGCCTGCCAAGGGGCTTGGGTCACTTCTGTGGCTCAGCCCTCTGCAGCACACACAGCGTGTCTTCTGAACTCCACTGCTGCTGCTTTCATGGTCCTTTCTGGCGTCTCCAAACTGCTGGGTCTTCTGCTGCAACTGGGCTGCACTTTCACCTTTCCTGGCTCTCTTCATGGCGCCAAGCCTCCTCTTCTCTATGTGACCCCTTCAATCCTGGGCCTTTGACTGTTACTGAGGCTGTGCCTTCACCAAAGGCCTCTCCTGGCCTCTCTCAGTGCCAAACCTCAGCTGCTCTCCATGACCCCCTCATGCCTTCAAAACCAGTACCACCTGGGTGACAAACTGCCAAGTTCAGCTGCCGGAGTGGGGTACAACCATAGCTGTTTCTGGAACACAGCTTCTCTGTGTTGACTCTCAGGAAGCACTTCCAGAAGATTTCACCCCAGTGATGCTGGTCTCTTCTCAATCACCACTGTTTGCTCAGCTGCAACTGACCAGCATCAATTAACCCAGCAAAGCAAAGATTCCCCTTCAGTGGCACCAGTCTCTTGTTAAGCACAGCTGAGTCTTCAGCCCCAGATAACTCAAACTTCCCTCTGGAGTGTCACAACCCAGGCCTTCATTGTCTGTGTTTCTCTCAGTTCTCTTTTCTCCCAGGCTCCCACAGAACAGCTCATCAAAGCTTTGAACTCTTGGTGACTTTCCAGCTCCAAGTTCCAAAGTCACTCCACAGCCCTCCCCAAAACACACATGGTCAGGTCTATCACAGCAACACCCCATTGTCTTGGTACCATTTTCTATCCTGGTTAGGGTTTCTATTGCTGTGCTGAAACACATGACCTCAAACAACTTGGGTAGGAAAGGGTTTATCTGACTTACACTTCCACATCATAGTCCTTCACTGAAGGAAGTCCGGACAGGAACTCAGGACAGGAACCAGGAGGCAGGAGCTGATGCAGAGGCCATGGAGGGGTGCTGCTTTCTGGACTGTTTCCTATCGCTTGCTCAGCCCAGCTTCTTACAGAACCCAGGGATGGCACCACCCACACTGGGTTGGGCCCTTCCCCATCAATCATGATTAAGAAAATGCCCTGCAGTTGGATCTTATGGAAGCATTTTCTTTCTCAATTGAAGGTCCCTTTCAGATGACTCTAGTTTGTGTCAAGTTGACATAAACCTAGCCAGCACAGTAGCTGTCAGTCACATGTCCTGAGAGACCTGAGTGCCATAGTAGCTAAATTACCATCTGTTGACAAAGAGCTGCTGGTTATACAGGGTCATAACCAAATCAGTGGTTGTACATGGGTGGTTCCTGGTTTATTAGGGGTAAGAGTTTTGAGAATATAATACAGCAAAAGTGAGTGGCATTTGCTTTCTGTTCCCATGAGGCACTATTAATTTATATGTATTATAAAAAGGTACAACTTAAATTTAAAGACAGAGACAGCAATTCACATTTTAGATTGGTCTGAGATTTAAGCTCCAGTTGGAAAGGAGGCATTTGAGAAGCTCATAACTACTTGTGGATGCTGTCAAAAGTAACCATGCATTGCCTTAGGGAGATATACGATATGGTCTATTATACTCATTTAGTTTTTAAAAATTAAATTTATTTGCTGTATGTGTGTGTTGTATACATGTGCCACAGTGTGCATGTGCCGGTCAGAAGACAACTTGTAGGATATGGTTCTCTCCTTTCACCATGTGGGTCCTGGGTATCAAATTCAAGTCATTAGGCCATTAGGCTTGGTGGCAGGCACCCTTAATCACCGAGCCATTTAACTAGCCTAAGAATCATTGCCTGGGGCTGGAGAGATGGCTCAGAGGTTAAGAGCACTGCCTGCTCTTCCAGAGGTCCTGAGTTCAATTCCCGGCAACCACATGGTGGCTCACAACCATCTGTAATGAGATCTGGTGCCCTCTTCTGGCCTTCAGGCATACACACAGACAGAATATTGTATACATAATAAATAAATATTTAAAAAGTATCACTTCCTAATACCCCAACATAGTGAATTTAGAATGGAGTTAAATATTACATGCCATCTAATCCAGTCACCCACCAGTTGCTTTGATTTCCAAATAATTTCCACCAATTGCTTTTATTTCCAAATAATTAGTTCATTTTGGACTTGAGCTACCATGATGTTAACTGTAGGCCTATATAAATGACTTACTTATTAAAATCTCCTGTGTAGGCTGGGGAGATGGCTCAGTGAGCAGAGGGCACAGTGTGCAAGCACAAGGACCTGAGTTTGGATCCTTACAGCACCCTTGTAAAGAGACTTGCATAGCTGCCCATGCCCATAATCCCAGCAGGGGCATGGTGGGTAGGAGGACAAGACGGGGACAGGAAGAGCTCATGATTTTGTTAGCCAGGTGGTCTAGCCAACCAATGAACTCCTGGTTCAGTGAGAAGCTATTCTTCAAAAAAGTCAAGTGGAGGACAATAGAGGCAAGTATCAATCCCTGGCCTCCACAGATGCATGTTTGGACACACACACACCCATCCCTGTACATGCACAAACATGTACACACACCAATTTCATGTGTTAGAAGTATTAACCTAAAAAGATGTCTTAGGCTGGGTGGTGGTGGAGCACGCCTTTAATCCCAGCACTCGGGAAACAGAGACAGGCGGATCTCTGTGAGTTTAAGGCCAGCCTGGTCTACAAGAGCGAGTTCCAGGACAGGCTCTAAAGCTACAGAGAAACCCTGTCTCAAAAAACCAAATTAAAAAAAAAAAGATGTCTTAGGACTGGAGAAGTGGCTCAGTATTTAAGACCAAGTCTAGTTCCCAGCATCCACATAGTGGCTCACATATAACTCCAGTTCCAGGGGACTCAACACCTTCTTCTGACTTCCATGGACTTCCGAATGAATGCGGTGCACATACTTATACTTAAGCATTTATACATAAAACAAACAATTATTTTTAGAAGAACGTTTTAGGTATAGCCATTTTTTTCTTTCTTTTTTTAAAAAGATTTATCTATTTACTATATATACAATATTCTGCCTGCATGTATCCCTGTGGGCCAGAAGAGGGCACGAAATCTCATTACAAATGGTTGTGAGCCACCATGTGGTTGCTGGGAATTGAACTCAGGACCTCTGAGCCATCTCTCCAGCCCATAGGTATAACCATTTTTTAAAAGTTTGATTTATAGTCTAGATTTTGCTAGTGCAAAAGAATGTGCATAGTTTATTGCTAATTGTCATTGCCAAGAAATAATCTAAGAAAACAATCGCTTAAAATTTCATTTTTTTTTTTGCTGGGCAGTGGCGGCGCACACCTTTAATCCCAGCACTTGGGAGGCAGAGGCAGGCAGATCTCTGTAAGTTCAAGGCCAGCTTGGTCTAACAAACAAGTTTTAGTACAGTCTGGGCTGTTACACAGAGAAACTGTCTCCAAAACCAAAAAACAAATATTTATTTTGTGTATATGAGGATTCATCTGCATGTGTGTATGTGTGCCACATGTGTGCCTGGTGCTGGAGGAGGCCAGAAGAGGGTCAGATCCTCTGGAATGGAGTTATGGATGGTTCTGAGCGGGAAACTGGGCCTGGTTCCCTTCGAGAGTAGCAAATGCTCTTACATGCTGAGTCATCTCTCCAGTGGTCCAAATAGTCACTTTTACAAATCTGTTTCCTGTGGCTTTATATATGCTGGGTTTTATTAGACTTATATCTTTACTAATCTGAAGGGCAAGAAGACTCACTTTCCTTGCTGCTTAAACTTGCGTTTACCAATTTAGAAATATCTGAGGTCGCACATGTTTCCAGTTACTGACTGAGCAGCACAGTGTAGGGAGTTGAGAATGGGATTCTAGAATAGAAGCCATCAAACATTTTTTTTAATATACACTAATAAATTTATATAGAATTTTAACAACTTTAGAGTTCTAATAGCTCTATGGAGTTTTAATAACTCTAAAGTTGCCATCTAACATTTTTCATTGTAAATTAGATAGTTGTAAAATATATTTTCCCAGGATATTTATTATTTCTAAAATAATATATGTAGGTTTTAAATATGTTCCTCTTAATACGAAAAATTCTATTAATATTTAGACTTACAGTAAACTTTGTTATTCGACCTATGAAAATGATAAATTTCTTACTTGTTTTATAAAACTAGCTTTCATTTTCAAAATCAAATTTACCTTGCCAGAGAAGTCTTATTTTATGCTTTGATTCAAATGAACATGTTAATATGATTTTGTGGCTTATAAATTTTAATCTAAGATACATAGAAGTAAAGATTAAAAATGAATAGAAGAAATAGTAAGAATGAATAAAAGAATCTTTCTTTAGGGAGTAGTTGACAAAAACCGAAGAGATCTCTGCTAGAACCCACTCATCACCAGGCAGTCAGTGAGCAGCAAACACACTCACACTCTCTAATAGAAAAGGGAAACGTACCCCACAGCAACAACCCATCTCCTCACCCACACCCAGCCTTTTTGAAGCTGTGGGGACCACACTTATGAAAGTGAATACCTAGGTGGCAATTTTACAATACAAACTGGAGAGGGAAGTAGAAAAGAGGAAAAATGGGCCTGTAATTCAAGAGCAGAGCTTCACAGAACCAACACCATCTTGAAAATCCCTACCTTGGGCTGGAGAGAGAACTCAGTGGTTAAGAGGTCTTGGTGTGCAGCCCTGAGCAGCAGAGTTCAGATCCCAGCACTCACATAGCAAGTCCAGTGGGACCATCTGTAATTCCATCACCAGTGAAGCTGAGACAGGATGATCTCTAGTTTAACAACATCCTGGGCTATATTGTGTCTTAGTTAGGGTTTCTATTGCTGCAACAAAACACCATGACCAGAAAGCAAGTTGAGGACTGGTCATCACTGAAGGAAGTCAGAAGAGGAACTCAAACAGGACAGGATCCTGGAGGCAGGAGCTGATGCAGAGGCCGTGGAATAGTGTTGCTTACTGACTTGTTCCACATGGCTTGCTCAGCCTGCTTTCCCTTCTGTTTTTTTGTTTGTTTGTTTGTTTTCCAAGACAGGGTTTCTCTGTGTAACTTGTTCTGGAACTTGTTCTGTAGACCAAGCTGGCCTCAAATTCACAGAGATCCACCTGCCTCTGCCTTCCCAGTGCTGGGATTAAAAGGCGTGCACCACCACTGCCTGGCTCACACTGCTTTCTTATAGCACCTAGGGCTACCAGTCCAGGGACAGCACCACCCACCATGGGCTGGGCCCTCCCCCATTGCTCACTAATTGAGAAAACGCCTTACAGCTGGATCTCATGGAGGCATTTCCTCAATTGAGGCTCGCTCATCTCTGATGACTGTAGCTTGTGTCAAGTTGACACACAAAACCAGCCAGTACATATGATGAGACCTTGTCACAACAAACAAACACACTCACTCAAACTCTGCTTTGGTATGAGAGAAGTAAGCCACATTTGTGGGTTGTTCCTTTGTTTACCTCCCTAGAGATTTCCATCTTGTACTAAACAAGATAGTGACAGTTAAGTGAGAAAGGGCGCTGGGAGTGGAGAATCTGAGTGTGCTACAGAGTTACTGCTATTATTTACCTCAGCAGGTCTTTGTTGGGGTTGAGCATATTTAACACATGAGCAGTACTTGGCCCAGAGATGTTGCAGGATATTTGATCACACTGTGTGAAGATGTGTTGCTGTTTTTTACCTTGCCTGCCTAAGGCACCTGATTGGTCTATAAAAACCTGAGCCGGGCCTGGTAGTACATGCCTTTAATCCCAGCATTTGGGAGGCACGCAGAGGGATCTCTGTGAGTTCAAGGCCAGCCTGGCCTATAGTGTGAGTTTCAGGACAGGTTCCAAAGCTACAGAGAAACCCTATCTTGGAAAAACAAACAAACAAACAAAAACCTGAGTGGCCAATAGCTAGGCAGGAGAGATTGGGCAGGACTTCTGGGCACAGAGAGGAACTCATGGGGATAAATTTAGGTGCATGAGAGACGCCAGTGAGACACTGAGGAAGTTGGATGTACCAGATGGAGGAGAGGTCAAACCACATGGCAGAACATAGATGAATAGAAATAGGCTAATTTAAATTACAAGAGCTAGAGGCAAGAACTGAAGCTAAGGGCCAAGCTTCCATAATCAATAATAAATCTCCATGTCATTATCTGGGGGCTGGTGGTCCCAAAGAAAGTAGTCAATAATTTTAAATTACCATGATTGCCGGGCATTGGTGGCACATGCCTTTAATCCCAAGCACTGGGGAGGCAGAGGCAGGCAGATCTCTGTGAGTTCGAGGCCAGCCTGGTCTACAAGAGCTAGTTCCAGGACAGGCTCCAAAGCTACAGAGAAACCCTGTCTCGAAAAACCAAAAAAAAAAAAAAATTACCATGATTATTAATTTTACTTAGCTGCTTTCCAAATGGATATTAATCTTTTACTATTTTGTCATATGTTAAGAGTTTATGTTTTAATATAAATTACAACTATTTCACATTATGCCTTATTTTTTCTTTTTCTATTCTCCCCGCCCCCTTCCTTCCTTCTTCCCTTCTTTTCCAGCACTGGAGCTTGAGCATCAGGCTTTACACTTGGAACCACATCCTGCCTCCCTCACTATTTCAGTTTTAAATATTTTTTTCATTAAAAACTTGAACCTTTTCCTTTACAGGTATTTATTCATGCTTGGTTCTGGAGGTCCAAAATCCTTAAGAAGGTGTTGACAGGGTTAGTTCCTTGCAGAGCCTGTGGTAAAGACTGCCACACGTTTGGTAGTTGCAGGCAATCCTTGGCATTTAGCTCACTGCTGAGTCTCTGCTTCTGTGTCTATGCAGCCCCTTCCCTGTGTGTTCTAGTGCCCTCCTTTTCTTACAGGAACTCCAGTATTAGATTTGGGGTTCCCTCCCTCCAAGTGGATCTATTCTCCAACAAGGTCTCATCTTGAAGGTTTGAGTGGAGTTAAATTTTTTCGGGGCGGGGGAGGGCTGCTGTTCATCACACAACAGTCTATTCTGTGGTTTCCCAAATTTACACTTTTCATTTGCAAAATACACTCACTCTACCCCAACATTTTCAAAAAAATCAGTTATAAACCCAAATTCTCGAATTATCAATTAAAGAAAAAAAAAAACCTCAAATGTAGCCATCTAGATCAGAGGCAAACAAGACTGGGTGTGATAATATTTTGTATTTAAAGAAATAGGCTATAAACTGGAATTCAGAAACTATTTTGTAGGGTCAATTTCTGGAAGATGATTTGTCTAGTCCTATTTATGAATTACTACTACCACTAAATGCATGAGTGTAACTAAATATAATAGCATTTTAAACAATTATATATTGAATACCTAGTATGTGCCAGTCACTCTACTAAATACCAGCAATTTATCAGTGGAATATTTGTGCATACACGAGGTACTGGGTTGGGGATGAAATGCAAGTCTATGCACAGAATTCACTTACAGTCCATATGCTTCTTATACTGAAGAACTCAAGGACAACTCTGAGGCCATTTCTGAGGCCTCTCAGCGTTAGTGCTCTGCCCCCCCAAACTGAGAACCTAACAACTACACATGCCATGCATGTGCTGGAATGTTGGGGACTTTCCATCTCCCTGTGTCCTTGTGGATGTTTTCTCCAGATAGAACTCAGTTATTGGAATTGAGGCAAGATAACCCTCAGATGTTGACTCAGTCCCTGAAATAAGGTCACAATGACCCACAGATGTTCCCCTTACTCTGCCTGATCTGGCAACCGCTCTCCCGCCCTGGCTCAGTCTAGTAGCCCTTTGAATAAGCCGATCATAATAGTTGAAAAATAAACCCTGGGTTTCCCCCACCCCCATTTCCCCTTCTATTCCTATAAAAATAGCCTGTAACACCTATTCGGGGTCCTTCACCTCCGAGGCTGATGGACACTGCTGCAACAGTAAATAAAAAATCCTCTTGCTTTTACAACAACTGGGGCGATTCCTCCTCGGTGATTGGGCTTTAGGGTCCAACAATACAGAAATCCCGAGGGTAATTTTTGACAATATTTTAATGTATTAGTGTTTTGAGTGTGCCTGACACCCAACGTCCAATGTGGGACATTCAACTATTGCATCATGTCAGCTTAAACAATCTTTGTGATACTTAGTGCCTTTGATTCCAGAACTCTAGAGGCAGAGGCAGGTGGATCTCTGAGCTTGAGGCTAGCCTGGCCTACATAGTTCTAGGCTAGCCAGGGATACATAGTGTGACCCTATCTCAAAACATAAACAATTTGTATGCACGGTGGATTTCAGATGATCTAGTGAGGCTGTTTCCCCTCAGAAACCGTTGGCTGGCTATACGGTTGGTCAGAGGAACAGCTAGCTCTCTCGCCTACAGAGTAAGCTCCACCATTTGCTGTTCTGTTTTTCTTCAGCACATGGGACAGACTCCCTGGTGAGCCATTTGAGGTCATGTATGTCTGCCCCTTTCCCAAGCAACACACCTGTTGTCCCAGCTACATGGGAAATACCTGCTGAGCACAGTATGATTCTCAGGTTGCCTGCACTCTTCTTCATTCTCTGTTCTGCCCACCCTTGCCACTAGCTTAGAAACTGCTCACTCTTCATTGGGGTGCAGCATTGGTACCCCACTTCTGTGAAGGTTTCTCTCTGCACCCTCCCATGGTTACCGTCAGCTGCACCTTAACTCTCTCCTCCATAGGATCTGTCTCTACTTGTGACAGTGTTCATTGTTGGTCTTATTTATTGTAAGTTGATTTATTTTCCAAAAGTGTAAATTAAGTGAGTTACAGTTCTATTCATGAGCTTTGCACCTAGTAGGCAAATAATGAAATAAATATAAATTTTAAATTGGTTTTGGATTTCACAATAGACAAAAATGAATGAAGTATTCCTGATGCTTTAATTCATATAGGAAGTGTTTAATTATTTTGATTAGATATATTCCAGCCCCTAAATATGGAAACATAAGTATGTTATGAAGATATGTGATTACAGCAGTCATATATAATGCCATAATCATATTGTGTTGTTAAACACAATATGAACATTAATATCAACATAATAGGAACATAAGAATATTATTTATAAATGATATTAAATGAAAAACTATACTTATAAACATGTTAATAAAGTTTTTCTATCTGTGTTCGAAAGGCTTTATTATATGCTTTTTTTTGTGACATAGGCTCTCATGGATTTTAGACTGGTCTCAAAATCACTATATAGTTGAAAATGACCTTGAACTTTGTGTGTCTGTGTAGTGTAGTCTTAAATTTTGTGTGTATGTGTGTGTGTGTGCACATACACATGCGCGCACAATTCATAGAGCCTATGTGGTGGTCAGAGGACAACTTGGGAGTCAGTTTGGGTCTTCTGCTATGTGTGTCCTGGAATTGAATGCAGGACATCAGATTTGTGCTTCTGCCTGCTGAACCATCTCACCAGCCCTGCTGGGTGTTCTGTGTTGTTGCTTGTTTGCGTGGAGTCAGGGTCTTCAGTAGCCCAGGAGCTGGCCTTGTATGCTACATAGCTAACTATGACCTTGAAACTTCTGTTCCTCCTGTCTCTACTCCCCGAGTCTGTGTCACTGCCAGTTTATGCAGTGGCCAGGAGTCAAGCATGGCTTCCTGTGTGTCAGGGGAAAACACTACGCTCTGAGACGCGTCTCTAGTCCTGGAGCTCTATATCTGTCATGTGACTGCTGTGCTCACCTGTTTTCATGCATGCTAATCCTTAGAGAGGCTTTTGGCTTGCTAAGAGCTTCTTCTTGGCAGTTTAGAGACTTTGGAAATATAATAAATTATTAGCTAACATGAAATATTGAGCTTTCAACTTAAGATCTGGGGGGAAGACAGCTTTAGAATTTTTTCTTATTTGAGATTTTTATTTAAGTTATTGTCAAAACAGAAAAGAAGAGTTGAAGAATACTCTCTCCTCTCTTGGATACATCATTATTTTAACTGTTAGATGTTTCTTTTCTCTACTGCAGACTCAGTCCTCCTGTTCTTCCGCTGTGCTCCCTAAAGGAAATACAATTGTCTGTGGACAAATTCTTCAGAGTGGAACCATCCGATGTTACCAATGGTTGCTTTCTTTCTATTTTAACAAGAGAGGTAAGGGAGAAAAATCCTAATGCATGACATACTTTGAAATCGAAAAAAAACACTCTTCACTGGAACCCACTTCATGACTATTTTGCCATGGTTGCTTGTATTTATACAAATATAAATATAGGGTCTTGTGTAGCCCAAGAGCTGGCCTTGTGTGCTATGTAGCTAGCTATGCCCTTGAACTTTTGTTTCTCCAGCCTCCAGTCCCCAGTTTGTGTCACTGCGCCCAGTTTATGCAGTGCCCAGGAGGCAACCCATGGCTGGAGGGCAAGAGCAGGATTATGGCTGCACAGCACACAATCTCTGCTCCCCACGCTTCTCCTCCGCCTTCCTCTTTGGCTTGCCCTCTACCCCATCTCTTCCAGCAGTTTGCCGACTGCCTAGTGTATCTTCCTTAGTGTATAAGAAATAAGCAGGGTAATTCTTATGAGGTTTGAAAATGAGGAAGTTGAACTAAGAAAAAAGTCATTTCTGGGGTTTATGAGTTATGTTAGGGAGTAAGGCCTAAAAAACATTTACTTTAGTGTTTTAATTTTCACTAAATCACTGACAAATATTTAAAATCTGTGCACTGATGGTGGCCCCCCGTATTAACAGTTGCTGTTTTCATTGCAGCGAGACCCATCCGAGACAGTGTCCGTGAAGGATGTTCTGGCCCGAGCTGCCGCCAAAGGTCTACTGGATGGAGTTGAGGTTGGGAAGACATCCAGACGGGAGAAGAAGAAGAAGAAATCCAAAATATCACTGGCCAAAGCTCCTGCTAATGACAACAATGGCATCCAAATGAAAATCACCCAGTTCCTAAATCGAGAAAGTAAAGCGAGTGCTTCCCGAGGCGAGCCATTAACAGCTAAAACACCTCTCCCGCCAAAAACTGTCTCCCAAGTGGGCGCTTCCTCCCAGGTCAGAAAACCCAAGCCTGCCACCAATTCTTTACAGACCACGTTGATGAAGAATACTTATCCTTCCAGGCCAGAAGAACGGCAGATGACCTTAAGACGAACTCGGCCTGAAGGCAAAGTGATTCCTCTGAAGTCCGTTGAGATTGTTTTGCCTCCAGTGATGTTCCCATTCTCGAGTTTCCAGGGAGCCCGATCTCAGATGCCAGCAAATCATGTCTCCTATCGCTTGGTTGGATCAAAGGCTGGCATGATCAGCTATGTTACATCATCAGCACCCAGAAGAGGGGAGAAGGCTAGGGGAAGCACACCTTCCTCCTGTGTCAGGCATCCTAGACCATGGCTTTGACTGTGTGGCCCTTCCTACATTCTGGCTGGGATTTCTTTCCCTTCAGACACTATTACTGGGGCTTTTGGTCACTTAGTATCTTCCCCTGCGACTTTACCTCCAGAGAATGAAGACTGATGAGAAACAGTGATGGAGGGAGCAAGCGAAGGTGTCTTCAGCTCAGTGCTAATGTGTTTTAGGGTGCCCAGTTGCACACTGGATCAGCTGGCAGACCTTGTCTCCCTCCTGGGAGGGAGTGTGGACTAAGCAGCTGGCTTCCCTGAAGTGGGCAGAGTGCCTCCCAGCAGGCTTCTCTGCAGACTTCATTGAGGGGCTTGGTAGAAAGTCCTCAGATACAAAGAATTGTGTCCTCTCCTGCCTGTTCCAGCTCCAGCCAGGAACCTAAACCGGCTCCTTAGCCAGGAAGTTACTGTGGTTGAAACCTCTGGGATCCCAGTTGAGGCCAGTTTTTCCCTTTAGCACCCCACTGTTCCCAAAACAGGGCATGCCAGAAGGTTCTGCAACGGACTGAGCTTTGAGTAGGAGTAGGAAGCCCAGTACCAGGTGCGCGCAGTCCAGATGGCCATACAGAAAACAATGTTTCTGGAGAATTTCCAGAATCCCGAGTAGACTGCACACAATAATCCCTTCCTTCTGTCTATGCCAAACATGGTTGGAAAAGGACAGCGAGCAAATTTCTACCTAAGTATTCCTGTTCTGAGAAAGAGGTCTAACTGTTGAACACAAGCAATGTATCATTGGAAAAACGCAAAGATTTCTGATTCTATGCAAAGATCAGGTGACACAGCCAAATGTACAAGTCATTTTGATGGCACACAGTGATCAAACCTTGGTAACTTATTTCTGATGCACAATTAAAATATATTGTAGCACTATGTTAATACATTAAACGTCAATTACTCTTAGCTATATTAACAATTGTCTACCAATATTGACATGATTATCATTTCTGGGTCTGATTTTTTTCATCATGGCAACAGAAATTATTTGACATTAAATAAAGTTATGACTAAAAATCTTATTTTTAAAGAGTTCTGACACATTTGGAGTTTGAATGTAAAGCTTTATCTTCAGAATTCAGCTGTGGAGAAGCATGAGCAAGTGCTAAAGGCTCAGTTTAGGTGGCAGTGCTTTAGCAGACTGGGCTCTGGGTGGTTTAGCTCCAGTGGTCTTTCCTGGCTCACTTGAAGTGGGAAGGACAAAGGATTGGTGGGTTTCTCATAGGACAGTTTTCTTTCAGCCAAAGATTTATATTTTTCATTAAAACTTGTGAGTCAAGAAAATGAGCTTATGCTTCAAGAGGCTTATATTTATATTCCAAAGAATTCTTGCCATTTATGACTCTTAAAACACACAGAACTTAGGAAACAGGCAGAAGGGGTCTTTCCAAGTTTCAGTCTAACCTCAGCTGAACAGTAAGAGCCTGTCTGGGCTGGGGTGCGACTCAGTGGTGGAGCCTGTGGTTAGCATGGATCCGGTGCCAGTTTCCATCCCCAGATCTACAAGCCACACCCCACACTGCTTCCACTGCTTAGGTATGCTACTGAGATATAAGGCATGCAGGCCTTCATGTGTTCTGAGGCACAGCCTGACTGACCACCATTCAGAGAGGAGCTGCCATTGCAGCCCAGCAATGGGCGCTCAGGCTAAACACCATTCCACCTGAGATTTTTATTTTCAAGCATATTTTCAGGGTTAGCCCTTTGTCTTATAGCAGCTCGGGATATTGTCTAATCTCTTAGCAGCGTAGCAGCGTGTGGTTCCGTCGCCACTGGCAGCCACCTCAGTGTCTCCTAACTTGCAGCTCGGCGGTAAAGTAGCTTCCTCTGCACATTCGAGGAGATTCTCAATGGGCCCACTCATCTACTAAGCTTATGTGCTCTTCTTTGGCAATCTTTTTGGAAAGAGAGAATCAATTAATTACTGGTAAAGTGAGAAGGAAAATAGGATAAAAGCAACATGAGAGAACTCTGGCGAAGCGTGCTGATCACGCTGTCTTTTAATTTGCACTTTAATTTCTTGAGTTTCTTAAAGTGTTGCAAAGTAAAAAATCACCAAACCACTAGTATTTAGATACCGCAGTAACAATTCATAGTTTTTTTCATTTCATTTATTTACTTTGTGGAACTGGGGATTGAGCCCAGAGTCTAAACAAATTCAGATTTTTACCCAAAACTATTACCAGTGTAAAACCCCTGGAAGGAAATGTGGTGGCACACATCTGTACACATCTGTAATCCCAGTACTCAGGAGGCTGGGGCAGGAGGATCAGCATGAATTCAAGGCCAATCTGGCTTACATAGCTAGACTGATCTCAAAGACAACACGACACAGCAAATGAACAATTTGGGCATATACTTTTAATTACTCATCTTCTGTGTATCAGGGAGTTAAAACCAGATCCAACTGACTCTCTGGTTACCACCTTTCATTTTGGACTTATGCACTGCCCACCTCCATTCCTCATTCTTACAGGAATAAAAGGCAGACTTTGTGTGCGTGCTGAAATACCTTAACCCTATCACACTGCTTACAAAAAATTCCAATTGGTGACTGGATGGGTTTCTGTGTTCAGACGCCAGCTCTTTACTGACCAAAGAGTAAGGGTAGAGCAATTCCTTAAAGTCACTACTTATTCTCACCAAGTGGGAAATGCAAACACTAATGAAAGCAGAATCTTACATTACTAAAATGATTTTTAAAAAGTTTAATTTGAAGTAAGAATAATACAAAAATAAAATAACTACTGTAGAGACACTAGGTTTGCATCTGTTTCTTATATATGTGGCTGTGCTGGCAGATAAACGAGTCAAACATTGGATGCAGCTACATTTATTCTCACAACATCTTACATTTAAATGTGCAAACGTGGTCAACAGCAAAAGGCATCAAAAAAGAAAACAAGATGTCCTTTTAGGAGGAAGCGGCTGATGTGGCTGCCTGGCAATGCTCTCACAGAAGGTGCAGGCAAAGATCTTTGCCTTGAAGTGCAGCGCCCCCCCCCCCCCACATGGTTCCAAGGCTTAAACTCAGAGCCCTGCACATCTTATGCAAGTGCTCTAACACTGAGCCACACCCCCAGTATGCTGAAACAAGTTCAATTGCTTTCTTACTGGCTGTGAGCACGTTGGATGTTAGGATGTTAGGTTAAACCCGGCCAACTAGAGAGCTTTTGGCTTGATTAAATCGTGCTAATGTTAGGGAGACATTTTCCCACGTGGTCTGTGAAATCTTGCGTTGCAATGCTCATACAGGGAGTGTGCCCTACAGTAAGGGAAGCTTTGGGGCTACACGTAAGTGGTCCTGTTCTGAGTGGTTTGTTCTTTGTCCTTCTTAAATGCCTAATGTGTATTAAAAAAAAAAAAGTAGCAGTGCCAACAGTTGTATCACCAAGAATTTGTTTTAATGGAAATGGGTCTAATGTCCCTTCATGCAGTGAGACAGACAGACAGACAAATGAAACAATGATTCTAATTAGCCATGGGTGATCCTAAATCCAGGTGGAAACAAAGGGCACGTGGATGGATGTGTAGCTCTTTGATGACATCACGCAAGTTGTGAAGGATATAAAAACAAAGCACCACACAGTGCCTTAGTCTATCTACGAAGACATGGTCTTAGCCATAGGCATGTTGGCTACCATGGTGATGCTGCCCCGGAGCACAGCAAAGGTGGGCAGAGCACTCCTACTTAGTTGCTTTTAAAAAATAAAAGGAACTTTAAGCATTCTGCCCTTGCTTCTACATATTCCAATAGAAATGTGACTACAAATCATTACAAAACCACCTTGTAGGCGATGTAGTTCACTGAGATTACTTAGACCCGGGTAACTGACGTTATACCCAGGAAAGAGAATACATTAACACAATAATGCGCCATATTTCAGTAAAATAGAATAAATAAAATAAAAATATTTTAAGCTGTATTTAACAAGTTAATTAAAAAAAATGCTAAGACACACAAGGCTTAGTGAACACGGCTGCCTGTTCCCGAATCCCGGATCTAAAGAATGCATAGATAACTGAAGTCACTAAGATCTCAGGTAAAACACTGGCATCCTTTCACAAACAAATGCAAACATACTTTCATACATACTTTTTGGCCATGGCAGAAAGTTGTCTGGATACACTGTTTAACATAATTCATTTTACAAAAATCAACCTGCATTTAGTAGGCAAAGCTATTTTCAAAACAAAACAGCAGTAAGAGTTTTTCCTGTGTAAAGGCTATCATTCCTCTTACTGAGTCCTAAAATTGCATATATAAATCAGTTTGCTACTTAAAGCTAGCTCAGTATTCTTGATCCTGAAAACAAATAAATGTATGTCTTAAAGACAAACAGGGTTTGGGTGGAGACGTCCTTTAGAAACATGGATTACTTTAGAGCTTTGAAGCGGAGTGCATTAAAACATTTCACCATGGAGCTCAAAATGAGAGACCATAACTGGATTATGGATGGTTTTTCTCTGGGCACAATAAGGTTTTCTTAACTCAGAAATCTCTCAGATGGCACTAGTTACTTCAGCTAGTATGCAAGTTGGCACCAAGTGGTTAATGCATTTTTCTTAAGTGACATCACTTTTCCTGTAGTGTGTGGATGCCAGGGAACAGTCCAGGTTCTCTGCATCTGATCCCATGGGCTTTCTGAGGGACCCACAGGTGGAACATGCTCACTTCAACGCAGTCTGTGGCTGCCAAGTGCCACAGTTGGGAAGGTTTCTACACAAGTAATATCTAGAAAATCTCAGCTTGGAAAGGCTGCTGAGGACAGACATTTGTCCTCTACAACACGTGAGGAACACAGTCCTGGACCGAGAAAGGACAATGGTCTTAACAATAAATGCCACTGTGTAGATAAACCGGACGTCTTCCTTAACACACTTGGGGATTCTGAAATTGCAGGACAGAATTTTCATTATCTGTTCTCTGTATGGATCTAGAGCCATCTGTGAAGGGTCTTCCTGACTATGTGGAAGAGGCTTAAGGTAGCAAAAGCTGGGAGACGTGGTCCTGGTTCTGGCTCTCAGGAACCTGGGTGAGATCCTTGGCCACTTAGCCTCTTGGTACAAAACCCTGTGTATTTGATTTCTTCAGTGAGTTTGGTACCTTTTCTACCTTGTAAGGCTCGAATGTGATAAAACTGTGGAAAGCATTCTGACATCTGCAGAGCAGCGCATAAACACAAAGCATTACTTTTATAATGATATTAATTTTGACATTAAAAGTAAACAAGAGTAATATAAGATTGATCTCTTTTGCAACCTCCTTTTACAATAATGTCAACAAGAGTCTAAATTTGTGTATCTTTATAGTTACGTTTCTTAGCTACATAAAAAGAGGCAAGAAAATGATATTTGGGGAATGCTATCAAACAATCCATTATTTCTGTGTATATTGTGCTCAGATAAGAAAAAATTAAATCTTTTGAAAGTAAAATGGAAAAATAGAAGTTTTAAAACATATCTAGTCGAGTCTTACCAAATTTCTAACATTAAATACATAAGTTCAAGAAAAGTACAACTTAAATTTGTTGCCATGGACACTGTATGATGGCTAGACAGCTTTCTGGACAAAAAGCATAGCGAAAGCTTGTGGCAGATAGGGACTCCTAGGAGGACATTTAACTCCAGGATGTGAACTAACAAGAATCACACAGTGAGATCTAAAATCATAGCGTGTGACAGAGATATAAATGACATTTCCTCAACTCTAAATTGCATATTAGCTCGTCAAACTAAGGATGGAAAGTATAGGAATATTTCATTTTCAGGTGTGGGTGGAGAATGGCCATAGCATACTTTAATTCTCTAGCTGCATTGTACAATGTAAGGCAGAAGTTTGAAATATGTCCCATCCCAAATGTATTATGAATCTGTTAATCTCTCTCTCTTTTTTTGAATAACTGGTTTGAAAACCATCTGAAAAGAAAGGCTATTATTTTTGCTTGATTTTAATTCCTCAAATTTAGTTTTCTATCAATTTTAAAGTTTTCCTTTTCCCAGCACCCCAAACAGCTGTAGACATGAAGGGGTGTCCACGCATCAGAGAGCTCGCTGGGGAAAGGGGCTGGTTAGTGTCTGTACTGATGCCAACAGCCAGTTTTTGTCAACCGACAGGTTCACTTTTATGAAAAACTAAAACCCAAATGTTCTTTTTACAGGAATTCAATGGTATCTATCCCTCAGGGTCTGAATGTTTGAAAAGCTGAAAACAAGGCAAAGTGCCAAGGGACCCCAAGGTTGCTTGTGACAGATCCAACCAAGAGGACAGCAAAACGAACCTGGGAATCATTCACTCCAAGGATGCAGCGTTCGTTCTCTAGGAAGGGTGAGGCCACATTCTTCGGAGAGTGTGTGAAGTCCTGCTACAATGTTTACAGTAGAGACCCTCCACGGCTCATGATGGAACTTACGGGAACAGCAAACAAAAACAACTCATGCTTCTTTTCATATCACATGATGGTGGCAAGACGCAGTCACATGCTTGTCTTAACACTGTTTGGTTAAGGATGAATTCTCTGGAGACAAAGCATCAGCAACTGAATGGAAGGCCAGCTGTCGGCTACTTAGTTTGCTCTTCAGGTAAAAGTGACAGAATCCCGGAGCCCAGAGCTGCTAGGGCGTTTCTGGGACAGGGCGTTTCTGTTTCAATGTGTCAATGAGCGATAAGACCCCTCGTTTTACATTAGTTGTGACTCTTCTGGTCACTGAGTCCGCTGGCGGGGGTGGAGGCCGGACTTTCTGTGAAGGTGGCCTGGCTACCAAGCACTTCTGATATCGCAACTGGAATAAAACAAGCAAGCAGCAGTTTAGGTAATGGTATTTCTTCTTGGTTGTTGTGCTCAAAAGTTAATGGCCCAGCTTCTAAATATAAATCCAGGAGTTCATCACCACCACCACCACCAGCACCACCAACAACTCCACCACCACCACTACTAGTACTATTACTATCATTACCACCACCCCCAACCACCCCATTACCACTACCCCCACCCACCAGCACCAGCACCAGCACCACCCTTCCCCCTGAGGTGGGATTCCCCTCCGTATGCTGTGAATACCACTGGTGAATAGGAAACTGCTCTGGCCTGTTGATAGGAAAGAACTTAGGTAGGTGGGGAAAACCAAAGTGAATGCTGGGAGAAAGGAGGCAGAGTCAGAGAGAAGCCATGGAACCGCTGCCGGAGACAGACGTGCTGAAACTTTGCTGGTAGGCCATGAACTTGTGGTGATGCACAGATTAATGGAGATGGGTTAAATTAAGATATAAGCGTTAGCCAATAAGAAGCTAGAGCTAATGGGCCAAGCAGTGATTTAAATAATACAGTTTCTGTGTGATTATTTCGGGGGAACGAAACAAGCGGCCCTTCCCCAACACAGCCCCACCCCATCTCCACCAGTAGTACTATTACCACCATCACCATCTGGTCTACCACAGCTGCCACTATCCTCATCACCATTATTCCTGCCACCACTGCTCCCCATCCCCCCATACTACTACCATTTCTATTGTGCGGCGGGGAAGACTGACCCAGGTCCTTGTATATGCAAGGCAAGTGTTCTACCCCTGAGTGCATCTGCAGTCCAGATTCATTTCGTTCTTAATGTGGGGGTGTTTTAAATTCCCATGGCTGTTTGGCTTCTCCCACCCTTCCTTTCTGCGCAGTGTTCACAGTCAACAGCTAAGCAAATGGAAAGGATTAGTAGAGAGAGGGCCTTAACTAAGCTTTCCATCAGTCATGCACATCCAGGTAAGTGCTGGTGACATGGCATGAGAGGAAGGGCACAGTTGTATCCAGGCTGTATTGTTTGTGAGCTCTGGGAACCCAGTCATTGCACTTCTCCAAGTCTCAGTGTCTTTGGACTATAGAGCAGTTGAGAATTACAAAGCAAACTGTAGAAACCCTCAGATAGGCCTCGCAACTTGTATTTGTTCCCGTCCCTGTTTCCTACTGTAATAGAAAATGTTGTACTGAGATTTTAGTTATCTCTCTTTTTTATTTTAAATATTTATTTATTTATTTATTTATTATGTATACAATATTCTGTCTGTGTGTATGCCTACAGGCCAGAAGAGGGCACCAGACCCCATTAAAGATGGTTGTGAGCCACCATGTGGTTGCTGGGAATTGAACTCAGGACCTTTGAAAGAGCAGGCAATGCTCTTAACCTCTGAGCCATCTCTCCAGCCCCTAGTTATCGCTTTTAACTAAAAGTATAAACCCTAAGAGATTAAAAAAACAAAAAAACAAACCAGCACCTGCCATTAGCATTGGCAGCACGGGCATATCTAGCCTTCAGGAATGTAACACAGGCCTGCTGAGATGGCTCGGCAGGTAAAGGCTCTTGGTTTTCAAACCTAACAACCTGACTTTGACACCAGAAACACACAGTAGGAAAGAACAAACTCCCCAGTGTTGCCCACTGACCTCCACACGTGGCAACCGTGCACTTGCACTCTCTTTCTCACACATACCATACACACATACACACTAGTAAAAACTCCTTTGTTGTTTTTCGAGACAGGGTTCCTCTGTATAACAGCCCTGGCTGTCCTGGAACTCGCTCTGTAGAGCAGGCTGGTCAACTCATAGCGATCCAACTGCCTCGGCCTCCCAAGTGCTGGGATTAAAGGTGTGCACCACCACCACCTGGCAATAAAAACTCTTTAAAGAGAGAAATACATCAACATAGCCTGCTTGCTTTTAAATTAGTAGAAAGCTAAGTAATTCTTCAGTGTTAGATGAAAAGGATTAAGTTTGTCATTTCTTTCTGATCTCCAAAGTCAAGTTAGAGGTCAACAGACTCCTCGGCATAGTCATAGCTGCTTCTCCCTCAAACACATGAAAACATTCACCAAAAGATGGGACGGGGGGGGGGGGTTCGAGTGTTCTCTCATGTCCCATAGGTCAGAAAACTGGTCCCTTCAACTCAGCACACACAAAAGGATGGTTTACCACCTGTCTGCTCTGTGGAGTACATCTTGCTAGGTCTGCAACACCAATCACATGCCCCTAAAGCATCAATTTATCAGCAGGTATGTGTGGCAATAGTAAACCCTGGACTTGAAATTTCAAATAGTAGCTTTGTATGCATATCATGAATCAAAATTGCACATAACTGATGGAATTCATAAATAAAGAATCCCTTCTGACCTATTTTAAATTTCATGAAAGTGTCTTCACTTAGGCCTATACAACACAGCTGCAGAATGGGCCTTAAAAGGGAATTCCAAAGAATGTGTCACTACCATATCTCCGATAGTACCAGTCCATGCATAAGTATTCCAGATGGAGAATGGCATGGATTTGAATGAAGAAGGGTACCCCTGCATTGGGGAGAACTGGATTCAGAGTGCGGTGGGAGCTTAGATTGTACCCACGTGCCTTCTACCACACTGCCTGAGCTACTCCAGCTGGTTGCATTAATAAATTTTTTATTAAAAAAGTGTTTTCAAGTGGAAAAATGATCCTGGGAATCTGGAAAAACAAAACTGTAGCCACTGATAAAACTAATTAACTAACTGTCATTAGCATTTAAAATGTATAATTAAGAGTGAAAGCCATTCATTCTAGACCCAAACCATCTGTTATGCTCCATTTCAATTTTGTAAAATATCTAGTTTTTTCGCCTGACTGAAATAGCACTTGTTTATTTCCCATAGTCCCTTCCTCCCATCTACACCTGGTTCCCAGGTCCACCTCAACTCCTGCACTCTCCTGCTCCTCCCCCACAGCCCTGCTCCTGAATACCCAGGCTTGTGAGCATTAGCATCCTGGAAGCAGAGCACTTAGAGAACACAGCTCTCCCACTGAAGACCAGTGAGTGGGAACCAGATGGAGTGTGGACCCCAGGCCTCTCCTCCTTCCTTCCCTTCCCTCCAGTCAACAATCTCAAAGATTAAAAAAAAGAAGTGTGTGTGTGTGTGTGTGTTTATCATGTGCTACAGAACACACGTGGAAGTCAGAGGACAACTTGTGGGTATTGGTCTTTTCTCATATGGGCTCCATGTCTCAAAAATTAGGTTACCAGGTTTGGTAGCAAGTGCCTTTACCTGCTCACTGGCCTCAATAGGTATCCGTAGCCAATTTGCTCTTTTCCTATTCTGTTGTCTAAATTGTCATCAGTGTCCTTCACTGTGGGAAGGCAATAATACCTAAGACAGAAATCTAGAAAAAGAAGCTAGAATGTACAGACCATACCAGATATCAGGGTTTTTTTTTTTGTATCTGGATTCAGAACTCATTTTGGGGGTGACACGACAACTGGCTTGGGCGCGATTTATGATTTCTTGGATTGTGCAAGTAAAAACGAGGCCAAATGCAGCCTTGCAAGACATGGCCTGTGTGAGACGAGAAAGATGCCAAGAAAACAGCAAACAGAGCTGGAGATGAGAGTGAAGGAGGGGGCACTTCCACGGCCACGGCCACACTGGGGCTGGCAGAGGCAAAGTGGGGGGAGAGTTTGCGGTGATGGATCTGCCAGGGTGCTGCAAACTTCTACATAGAGGACTGGAAATTGCAAAACCTTAAAAACAAACAGACCCATAGAAGCGCCGTAGGCAATAGGTAGTTTTAATGCCACTATACTTTCATGGAGCCACTGTCTTAGGTGTGGTCTGTCATTCACATTGACATAAATGTCATTATAAGGCACATGATTCACGTGGCTCCTTTAGTGCAAGAAAGTGTGCAGATAGCCTCCCTCCTAAACTAACCAAGCTCACAGACCAGCCAGTGGTGTTCCTTTGACAACCCCTTGACAGACTTTCCTTCCCACTTGCAGAGTCTTTCTCCCTTTGTCCAGTTCCTTCTCAGTCTGGTGTAGTCTCCTCCAGTTATAGCTTTTTCCACACTACCACAGGTCTTTGGATGTTGTGTCTCTCCCACTATACCTGAGCTCCCTGATTCACACTTGGGGCTCTCCGGGGTCTGTGCAGAGCTCCCGGATTCACACTTGGGGCTCTCCGGGGTCTGTGCAGAGCTCCCGGATTCACACTTGGGGCTCTCCGGGGTCTGTGCAGAGCTCCCGGATTCACACTTGGGGCTCTCCGGGGTCTGTGCAGAGCTCCCGGATTCACACTTGGGGCTCTCCGGGGTCTGTGCAGAGCTCCCGGATTCACACTTGGGGCTCTCCGGGATCTGTGCAGAGCTCCCGGATTCACACTTGGGGCTCTCTGGGGTCGTAGCAGAGGGGACTCCTCCACACAAGGCAGTGCTCCATCTCACTGATCATGGCCTTGTTAGCCCTCTTCTGGCTGACTCCTGCCGAGGCCCCTCCTTGTCCCTCTAATCTCCATGCTGACGGCCTGGGTTGATCACTGCACTTTAAACTTGCCCTCACAAGGAAAGGTCTCCAGGAAGATGGATTATCTTCCTTTTGGATGGAATACTATTTTAAAACCTAAGCATGAGCTGGAAGTGGTGGCGCACGTGTATAGTCCCACCGCTGGGAAGGTTGAGAGGTTAAAGACAGTCTAGGCTACAGTGAGTTCCAGGCCAGCCTGAGCTACTGTGAGACTTTATTTCAAAACACTAAACCCAAATCCAGAAAAACTCCAGAAGCTAGAGATGACCAATTCCTACTTGGTAATCTTTCCTGGAGAGACCAGCTTCACCAGTCTTTCATGACAGGGGTTCTATTTCTTCCACCAGTTCCAGCAACTATCACTAGACTGTGCCCTGGACCTCGGGCTCTGGTGCCTACCTTCACAGTTCCTTTGCTCTGACCAAAAGTGTTCCGGTGTGTGCAGGAAAGGTGCCCAGCGCACACCTGCTCAATGAAGAGATGTTTACGTCTCAAATCAGACATCCTGTGAAGTACCCTGGCCTTGTGAGCCAGCAGCATGGGGCCGACTCTAGTCTGTTACTTCCTGATCACTATAAAGTATGGGGCTTTGGGAGTTAGACGTTATCCATTAAATAAGGATTTCCACTCTAATTTACAGCATCTAGAACAAGAAGGATAGGGAAGGTCGAGCAAAAGGTGGGCTCACTCACCATGCAGGCAGCCTGGACAGCTTCTGACACATTGGCGGCATTAGGCTCACACCAGAACACGTGGCACTCAAAGCGCTGGTTCCCAGTGTCCATGATGAAGGCAAACGTGTGGACGTCCTTCCCCACACCCATGAAGGACAGAAACCGCACTCGACACTCCACCAAGATTTCCTCTTCACTCTGTAAGAGACATGGTTCAGCGCCCGTGCTCTCTGGGAAGTCAGACAGCTGCCAGCAAAAATGTCACACCTTAAATACTTCAGAGAATTCCGCTTACAGAGTCTGGTAGGATTTTCATCTTATTAGAAAGTCAGAACGTGGCTAAGTAGCCCGAGAGGCCACCACCGCCGCAGGTATCTGATCTCACAGCGAATGACCCTGCTGCTGTGGAAAGGGATGTGTGTCCCATTCTCCATCCAACGTAGCCCACATCCGTTCTTCACTGTGGGAAGAACAGTGTCGCGTATACTTCTATAGACTGCCCAACGCAGGACCCTCAGTGGCTCAGGACCCCTTTGTCTATGTGAACCTTGAGGGTCCACGAGTAAAAGATTCACATGTCTCTCTCCACTGCTTTTTATTCAAGCACCAAATCACGTGCAACACTGTGGAAGACAAAATGCTGCTAATCAACACATTTGTCAATTCACCCCCGTTCTCCACACACAAGGCATCATAAAGATGTGTGTGAGATCTGTTTTCTAGCTGACATCCATGGCAGCAACCACAGGCAATTTGTGAGTTAGTAAACACAGCTAGAAAGCCAGTTTTCAAACCGGAACATCCTGGCTTGTTAAATATTCATTCAGCAGTGAGGTATTTCACAGGCGTCCTACCCTGGGCAGGGAGGTCAGGAGGTTTGGGGAAGAAATGCTGGAGTTGGAATCTGGGAGAGAGGATGTGGACAAAGGGAGGGGGGAGTCCATGGCGGGATCTGCACCAGCCAGAACACGGCAATGGGGGAGGGCACCGCAATGCGCTTTAGGAGTGAAATCCAGCACGAGGGGAGAGGAAGGCAGGCTGGGGAAGACTGTTCGCCGATGGGGGTGAAGTGGTTTTGACAGTGACCTGCTGATGGCAGAAGCCAGGACATGCTTATGACCTGAGGTCTTCCCAGCATAGGGGCCTCGTGCACCTTGGTACAGGGGGCTGAACTCAGACCGCCTGGCTTGAAGGCCCGGTCCTGTGCTTCCAGTTTGATCTTAGACAAGTGACTCTGTTCAATCACCCTGATGGGATAATCTGGGTTGAGGCAAACGCTGGCCTGTCAGGATGACCAATGATCTATTCTCCAGAAGTCATATATCATTGGGCTTCCCTAATACAAGCAACATCTGCACCCAACTCTAGTCCACACCAGAGCCCTAATAACAAAACTGAAAGCCACAGTAAGCTACGGCTAGTGCCACTTGTCACTTTGAACAATTTTAATCTCTCAAGAAAGTGAGGAAGGCAGAATCGGGGCATCAGAATAGGAGTTTCCAGGTCCTGAGGGAGGCACCATTAGGCCCAAACAAAGTCCCAAATCTTCTATAAATGTAGATCATTTTAATCACAAGTCAGTATCACCTCCAAGAGGCCAAGCCTTGACCCCGTGGCAAGCCCAGTGTCTTCTCGAGCTCCTCACCTTTTCACTGATGACTGTCACAGTGGCATCGGCCACGTTCATGTTCACTGAAGGCCAATCCTCCTTGCTGGATGAGGTCATAAGACTTTCTATAGCACTGTTAAGGGTGTCCATGCCTACACATAGAAAGGATAATTAAAACTTCACTCTCTAATGAAGGCCCAGTCACTCAGGAACAGCCATACCCAGGTTGACCTTTGTAGTTCCTGGGGTCAGGCCACCTTACTGCTTTATCCTCAAGTTTGCTCAGAAGAAAAAAAGCCAGTTTTTCCAATAGAGAGTCCTGGGCACCTCCAGGGATGTGTGTGTATGTATGTGCCTGCATGTCTGCACGCATGCATGTGTGGTGTGTGTATGTGTGTCCTGTCTATGAGACTACGATGCTCCAACCTCAAGCCTGCCTTTGAGAGCCTGGGGAAGGAGACCCAAGAGAAGCTAGCATCTACCAGAGCATCAGACCCTTCCCCATCACACTGACATTTAGTCAGGGGAGAGTTGATGGCCCTTTACAGAAACACTACATGATGTCCAGAGGGGTTCCTTTGCTTGCTGTAGAATAAGTGAGCTTAAAACAAGCTAAATCGTTTATTGTGTGTGAGAGCTCATGACACATTATGTGCGTGTGTCCGCAAACAACTTTCCAGCTGTCCTTTGCCCCCTGAGCTATCTGGGCTGCTCAGAAGTAACAACTTCATTGTGACATAAATCACATGGAATTCGCTCTTTTTAATGCATACCACCCAACAGTTTTCAGTCTACTCATAGGGGAGTCATTAAATCAATTTTAGTATATTTCAGCACCCCTGTAATTCTTAGGGGGGCACTCTCTATGTTCCCTACAACCTAGCTTCAAATCAGTTCCTACTTTCTGTCTGGTTCTGGGGCCTTGCCTATTATCAGCACTCCTGTTAAGAATCCTACACAGAGGACACTTTTGGGGCGGGAGAGGTGACTTCTTTGATCCATCTCAATGTTTCAAGGGTCACACATGCTGTGACATGTTTCTTTACTTTTTTTTCTTGCCAGATAAAATTCCATTATCGGAAAGGTGATGAGCATTAGGAGTGTCTTTACTTTTGAAAACTGCCATGAACAAATGCTACTAGGAATGTTTTTGTAGCTTTTTTGGGGGGGGGGGAATAAAACTACCAGTTTTCTTGGGTATGTGCTTGGGGGCAGAACTGCTGAGTCAAACAACAGTTAAGGTCTTTGACTCTCTGAGGAATTGCCTAACTGCGCCCCAGGGAGCATTTCACTTTACCCCCAGACCTCCGAATTCTCCAGGACCTTTTCTAGCCAGGGAGAAGCTACAGCTCCCACCTTCTCTGTGAGCTTAGGCAGGTGGAACACCTCAGTTCCTGGCCCCGGGGTAGGATATACCACTATGGGTCATTGTGTAAAGATATGGGGGCTCCATCAGTCTTTCCCACCTGTCTCCAGTGGGTAAGAACAGAGGCAGGAGCCTGACCCCAAAGCTGAGAACCAGAGCACTCTACAGTCCTAGGCTGCTCATCTCTGAAATGCTGGGACAACAGGAAACACACACCTGTTCCCCTGGAGTCTCTGCATGCTGGGACTGCACATCAAGTCAAGGTTAGCTTGCCCCCACCACCTACGCGACCAGGATGATCATGTGTCCAGGCTGGTGTCGCCACAGAGGCATGAGTCAGGGTTAAGATGAGGAATGATACAGTGGCCCTCACCCTCACGGGAGAACAACAGCTCTTGTAAGCTTTGGAAGCCTTGCAAAGTTTTACCTACCGACGGGTCTGTCCACAGGTAACATGCCCAGGTACTGCACGTGGAACTTCTGCACCAGTTCCGTCTTTGGTGTTGGAAAATCTACTACAGGGAACAAAAGCAGTGTGTTTCTCAGTAGTTCCAGGGGACAGGGAAAGCCAGCTGTCCACCTGGAATCTGCACGGCCAGATGGCGACCCATACCAGAGCGCCCTGTTCCCGGACGCTTGTTCTATAACACAGCATTTCCCGACTCCAGGCGTAGGGCTTTGCCACTCTAAACCCTACTGATCTTTCTTTCAAGGTAAAATGCTTAGGAAGGCAAAACCCAGGTATGCTAAGTCTTTCATGTGCTAAGAAACAGCTTTTCATGCCCTATTTGATAGGCGTGGCTGGTGCCCAAAGAAAGTTTAATCACAAAGGGTATATATAATCAAAGGCATGGAAGAAATAATGCAGTCCCCCCAACTAACAATCTATAGATTTTTAAACTAGACAGTCCTTACCCCAGGGCTATACATGGGATTAAAAAAACAAAACAAAAAACTCTGCTACAATATTCTCTAATTTGTTCAACAGAAACAAAAAACAACTGCCCTGTTCAATACTATTGACAAAAGGGACTCTGTCCCCTGCAGGGCCTGGAGCACACGCTCATTGTCCCCTCCACCACCCAGGCAGGGCCTCACCATGCGGCACCCAGGCTGGCTCACAGTCCTACTGACTCTACGCCCCAGATTCTAGAGATTGGATTCTAGGATGAAGGCCGCCATGCCCAATTTTAAGGTGCATTTTTATTTTATATGTATGAAAGGTTTAGTTAGCTTGCATATATGTGCAGCACATGCGTGCAGTGACTGCAGAAGCCAGAAGAGAGCAACAGATGCCCTAGAAACGGAATCACACAGGGTTGTGAGAAGCCCTGTGGGTGCTGGAAATCGAACTCGGGTATTCTGTAAGAGTAGCCAGTGCCATCATCCAGCCCTCAAGTGTGCTTTTAAAGGAGGTGTGAAATACCGGAGAACCCTGCAACTCTCTGGTTTTGCCAGACCGGCAAGAGCCTTGGAGGAGGAGCTGCTGTAGACATACCTTGCAAAGGGACGTCGAGACTCACATTGTTCCTTTCCTGTAAGGAGCTGCAGGCCAGGGCTTTGGCATTCTTCCGTTCAGCCATAATCTAGACAGCAAATGAAAGTGCATCTTGGGTTCCCAGTTACAGACCCCATGTCACCAGCCAGCCCTGCCGGCAAAGCATCTGAGTTGATTCTACCGAAATTTAAACTAATTGTTCATCTTCTGCCTCCTTTCCTTGCCAGTCTCCCTGCGCTACACATTATGTGAGATTTCACTTTTCCTTGCTGGGGACGACAGGTGAACATTTCCTCAGAGTGACAGTTCTCTTAATGCTTGGAAGCTACTTCTTCCATCTACTAGTTCCCACATCTGTGGAGGACAATCCAACATGCATCCTCTGGGGACACCTGGACCCTCTGGCCCCTGCGCTCAGAGAGCACAGAGTAACACACTTCCCTGGTACCGTCCCAGGGCGACTCTTAGATACTCTTTCCAGGCCTTGGAGACAGAGTACATGGTTTAGATCCTACCGCTGCCCTTACTAGCCGTGACCTTGGATAGGTAAGCTGCCCTTTTGTGTCTCATCGCTGTCACCGCATAGAGATGAGAGTACGTATGTCACAGCGCATGTGTGGAGTAACAGAATATTAAGGGAGTCCAGAGGGCTCGTGAATGTCGGCTGCTGCCATCATTCTTCTCCGGCTCTTCCAGGCAGTCTCTCTTCTGTGAGGGACACTAATGGTCACTGTGTACAGGCATCTTTTTGTTCTTGTTCTCTACCAGGGAGTTACAGTGGTGTGGGTTCGGGGAATTGAAAGACACCTGGTCACAATGGCCCTAGAAGTAACTCACGCTTTGAATCCCAGCTCAAGATGTTCATTGCAAAGTAATAACTGTCATTTCTCTAGGCGTATGTAACGTAGCAGTGATGTGACATTCACAGGAGGATAAACACAAATCACACGCAAAAACTCCACCATTTTGTGAGGGACTCGGGCATCCCTGTGAGTGGGTAACCCTGAGGTCATCGATATGCCTTGAACTTCGAATCCACTACACATTAACAACACAAGCTGAATACCACCCTGCCCGCTTCTTCCTGAGTTTGATTTCATAGGCAGCTCTCCTGCCCTTCCGCTCAGTCAGTGAGGGGAAGGGAAATAGACCCTGTGCTCTGGATCCATCTTACCTTGGAACAGATTTCGTGGAGACTTGTGGCGATGGCTTTTGCTGGTGTGTCACATCGAAACACATGACACTTCAGAATCCTCGTGTCTTTGTCTCTTGCTACATAAGCAAAATCCCTGTGCAGAGGCAATTTGCCAGGATATTAGGAAAAGGAGCCTTTTCTCAACATGTGCTCCAGTCACGACTATTAACCGAGCTTATAGCCAGCATGCCAGCGGTGAACTGTGGATGCAAATTAAAAACCAAAACCAAAACACCAACAGCTACAGACAGCAGAAGCAGAGGCCAGTGGCTGTTAGGGACCTGTTGCTATGTGATGTGGTAGTGTCTTCTAAACCTAGCTCTTGAACTTTGGGATAGGAACCAACCCAGAGTGCACACTGAATTCTGAAGAAAGCGTCTGTCTGGAGCAGTAACAAATAAGACGATGAGACAATGAACACGGGATTGGGAAGAATATGAATTACAGAATGACATAATGGCAACCAGCACGAGACAGCAGAAGCGAAACAATGGGCTGTGATGTGTGGGTGCACCGAGGACGGGCCAGCCCCACAGCTGCCTGAGAAAGCTGATGGGCAATCGGAGAACCCTGGAACACACACATCCTGTGAACTGGATATTGCCAGAGGCATGTGGCTTTGCCAGACACCCACACTGTGGCCCTGGGGACAGTGCGGGTCTCCTGTGTTATATATCGGGTTAGCTCAAGCACATAGCCTACGCTGACTGCTCTGTCTGTGCTACTGATACCCATTATGACATTACTTGTCTTCAAAACAACCATACTGGGTAACACAACTAAGTTTCTTGCTGTTATTAATGGTGACAGTGGCTCTCCAAAGAGGAAGTGAAAGGTCTCGCTGTGTAGCCAAGGCTGGCCTGGAACCCCAATCTTCTTACCTAACTTCTAAGTGCTGCAACCATAGCATGAGCTACCACACACAGCAATTGATATTACTTGTCTTCCTATCTGTTTTTTAAGTTTTAAAGATATATTCTATTTTTTAATTATAAATGTGTGTGGGTATGTACACCTGTATGCAGATGTCCCCCCCCCCAGGCCAGAGGCATGCAATCTCCCTGCAGCTGGAGATGCAGCTAGAGCTGTGAGTGGGTGCTGGGAACCCAACTCAGAGCCTTAGAAACTGTGGGTTTTTGAGATACGGTCTCACAATGTGGCCCAGCCACAAAACTACAGCAATTCTCTTGCTTCCACCTCCCCGCGTGCCAGAATTACAGGTGTGAGCTACCATGCGGCTTAAATTGCTTCTCTTAATATGGAAGAAGTTGGCAGGATTTCCATCGATGACCACACTAAGGTCTAGCCAGATGTGTGGTACTAGCGCGAGGGAAAGCTGGTGAGCTCGAAGCATTGGCAACAGAAACCTGCCTCCTCGCCTTCGTGCCCTGGAGTTGGTCCTGAATAGGCTCCAGGTCAGCGCATCCTTGCCTGCTATCTCACAGGTTCTGCCCTCAGCCTGCCCTCACCTGCCCTCAGTATTGTTCCTAACTGCCTCCTGCTCCTTCACTGCCTGTCTCCGTTGGCATCTTCCATGCTAGAATCAAATGTTCCTAGCCTGCCAGCCACAGCCCTGTACCCGATCCCGATGTCTTGGCCTATCTCACCACCTGGAAACCTTCTGGATCCCTCGCTCCCCTTCCAGCCTGACCATCGCTCAGCATTTTAGCAAGTTCTTATCCTTGCCTTTGCTTACTTTGTCTCTACTCTATTGCCACTGCTGGGCTAGGGTTCCCTATATACACTACACTCACCAGTGGCATCCTGCAAGCCCACAAAGCTCCTTGAAGATGGATTATACCTTATTCCCAATGCCTAGTCTGGGCCAGGACACAACAGAAATGAGTAATGTTTGAGGACTGAAGCACAGGCTTGCTCCCCATATCTCTGGTGCCTGCAGGGAGGGGTGGCCTTTACCCAAGGTGTAGATGGGTACCATGGCACTGGGTGAAGAGACAGGTCTGGGGGTGGGGCACACTTTGAGAGGTAAGAAAAGTCTTTCTCCATATTGTGTTCTCAAAGCCTTCCCATCCCAGGCTCAAGTGCCATGAAGGAAACACACAACCTAAAAGATCAACAGTTCATTCTGGAGACGGCTCATGGTTTCCTCCCCAAGCTCCTTTCATTCCCCAGATGGATCAGACAATAAGGCACACGGTGTCTTACATCCCTTCTCCTCCCAACTCCCAGGTCTGGTTGCCGTGTTTTCTGAGGCCAAATCTCTCCAGATTCCCTTGCATCACTCACAGGAAGTGCAAACACCCTTGTCTGGATTTTGAGAGTTGTAAAATGTCTGTAACATCTTCAAGCTTCATTCCTTCCAGCAAGGTCTTCCCCTCTCTCTGTTTAAGGACGTGATCTTCGTGATTGAGTGTTGTGGTATCTTCCCTCATTTGGTGACCATCCGCCCTCCCTCGCTGTCCAGAGCTCACTCACCTACCCAGCACAGCCTACCCGAGGTTTGCCTGGCTGTCTGGCCTACAAGGCCTTGCTTGTTTAAATGCTGTCAGTATGCAAATTCTGCTTGCTATACTTTCTCTTGTAGAAATGTACAGTTCCCCCTCTGTGTCTGTTCTCTCTAAGGTCAGGAAGGAACAGAAAGAAGGGTGCTGGATGCAAGCAAACCAGTTTCTAGTTCGTTCCTGGTTTTACTTAGCTAACATCTTTAACCCCAGAAACCACAAACCGAAACTTGCTGGACAGGGCACCACAAGTGGAAAAAGCCACACAATGAGACTGATTTTTTCTTTTTTATGAAATTATCAAAAACAGTGTTAAAATTGCCTTTGGCTTGTGTGAACAAGAAATAACTGTCACATTGAATTGTGGATCCCATCTCATCATGAAGATGCAAACATTCCAAATCCAGAAATCCTCCTGGTCTTAAGCATCTTGGAGAAGAATACAGGACTGGTGTGACCCCAGGCCTGGTTATGAAGCCCATCTTTATGTGTGGGTAGAGACATTTACTTCCACATTGCTTTGCTTCTGATGAAAGCTTCCAAGACCCAGGCTCCTCTCCAGCCTGACTGGCAGCCAGCAGGAAGCCTATATTCTCAAGGTTCCCAAGGTCACTAGCAGAGAGGACAGGGCACACCTGGGCCACTAACCATGGGATCAGTCCTACCAAGCACTGGCTACATGCTGTATTCTTTCATGTGTAACCTCACAGGCATAATTTTTAAAAAACCACTACTCTTAATCTTCATCTTCTTTCAGCTCAGGGGAAGGTGATGAATGCTGCAAGGCAACCGTCTGGAAACCACCTCTTCCCAAAGGAGAAACCGTGCAGCCTTGGGCTTCTTGGGGGAGGGCTTTTCACCAATTTTGAGCAGCCTATCTCTATTTCTTCTTAGGTAGAAAACAGATAGGCAGAAATCCCAGTGCCTCTTTCCGTAGAGTTAAGAGGGCTGGATGTCTCTAACTTTATTCCATTACGTATTCCAAATCACCCTAAAACAGCTGTTAGTCCCCAACATGGAGGTCTGCACGGACAAGGCTTGTCCCTCAGACCTAAGCATGGACGAGCATCTCATTAATCAGCAGCAAATCTTCACTGCTTATGCTGGAAGCTGTTTCCAGCATCCGCCTTCTGGAAATGGTTGCTGCAGCAGACGCAGTAACAGCTTCCCTTGTCTCTCAAAGACGTTCTTGTACTAATTCACGGACTCTGTGAAAAGCGTCCTAGCAGATGTACCAACTTAAGGATCCGGAGACAGGGCTGTTTCTCTAGATTGTCTGACTGGCTCTGAGAAGTCCTGAGGGAAATGAGGCAACGCCTGCCTTAGAAATGATAGGAGAGGATCGGGGGCCACAAGCAAAGGACACAGGGAAGGGCAGGCACGCGTGCTCCTCTGAAATTTCTACAAGAAACACAGCCCTGCTAGCTTTGAAAGCCTCCCTGTAGACCTCTGACCTCTGGCGCTCTAAGAGGGATATCTGTGGCTTTAAGCCACTTAAGTTCATGGCAATCTGCAGCAGCGACAGGAAACTCCACGGCTGCGCCGCAACTTCCCCCAAACTGTAGTACGGCATTCGGAATTTATAGTTTTTGAAATAGCCAATTCTCTTCCGCAGGTTCCTTCAGTGACACTGCCATGGAGCATCAATGAGGCAAACACAGACAGACAAGGTTCCAGTCAGGAAGACCACGGGGCAAATTTCTCAGACTAGTCAGAGAGAATCCTATGATCTGTTCCTGGTAGCCTCTCCAGGGTGAGGAAGGAGACTCAGATGATGACAAAGACAGAAGGTAGGTGAGTTACAGGTGCCGTGGAAGAGCCCCTGGTTGTCCGCTGATGCAGCAGGGGCCATATTGGTGGTGTGGCTATATGGATGCTGTCCCAGGATCTATCTGTACAGCGCTGCCCCCTGCTGTGTGTCTAGCCTTTACTCCGAGGCATTCAAGCCTGGCATCCCTACATGCATCCCAACAGATGTGGCATGTGCTTCAGAAAATGTGTTCTGATGGTGGACACCTAGTTTGTGTTGTTTTTGTTTGTTTGTTTTTTGAGCCAGGGTTTCTCTGAAGCTTTGGGGCCTGTTCTGGAACTTGCTCTGTAGACCAGGCTGGCCTTGAACTCACAGAGATCCGCCTGCCTCTGCCTCCTAAGTGTTGGGATTAGTGTGCGCTGCCACCACCCAGTGAGTCCTTGAGTTCGGTGACGGAGACTACGAGAGAAGGAGCTGAAATCAGCCCACCAGACAAGGGTGGAGGATGCAGAAACAAAACAAGGCATGGGATTCAGGGAAAGGCACTTAAAGGCTCAATGCAGAAGCCTAGAAAGAGAAGGTGGGGAAAGAGTAAGGGGAAGAAGGCCCAAGGTGAGGCTAGGAGAAGTTCCCAGGCCTGAGGGACTGAGCAGGAGGAGACAGACTAGTCTGTCTGGGAGAAGGGGAAGCTGGCAGGGACCTCGGCCTTCTGGGCCCTGACCTAGAGAAGGGAATTTGGAAACCTGGTTAAAGCAAAATTGATTCCTTACTTTTTTTTTTTTTTTTTTAAAAATCACTTCTCTCTTTGAAATTTATCAATTACATATGAAAGCAGAGAAGAAATAAACTCCCATGTCTGACTACTCAACTTCCACAATGGTCAAAATGGCACCAACTCGCTCAGTATGAAGTTTCACTGCCCCTGTCAGTACCATGATGCTATAGGCCAGTAGGCTTATATTAGGGATTCTGTCAGGTTTCCTAGTGGTTTTCCTGCATTCTGAGGGAATAAAAAAGATATTGTATACATCACTCCAGGGTCAGAGGACCCCTAGAAGGTGGGCAAATGACCAACCTAGTGCTAGGCGCATGAACTCAGGAGGAGACTACCAGGCCCACATGCCTATCAGGGGTCACATCCCAGCTGGTCTACAGCAGCTTGGATACTATGTGGGATTATGTGGCCAGCCAGTCCCTACGGCTCAGACATTGTGGGATAGATAGAAGGCTGGTATACAGTAGGGACATTTCAAGAGCCACCCAGAGTCCAAATGTATTCCCCCGAGCTGTGTCAGACTTCTAGCGGTAGGTTCCTCTGCTGCCCCCTGGTGGCTGGGTTTCTCACACAGTCTGGCATCTTCCAGGGACAGCATCTCATCTATAAAACCACATCACTAGTCTAAATGGCCACCAGATCCCAGGTACAACATGGCTTCTATTTTGCCACACATTCTTCTAGATATCCAACTGTCCAAGATGCTCTGTCTGATGATAGGGACACTTTGCTCCAGCTCACACCCTGTCCAAGGCTGGACCAGGGGCCACCTGTCCAAGCAGGTGTGGGGCCGGTCATCTTGCTCAGAGTCCCACCCCATTTGTTTCCTGCCATCAAGGGAATTGTGGGGTTTTGTTCTATAAAGCAGGGGGTGGGAGGCTCGCAGCGGTAACCTCACGTCTCCTTCTTAAACTCTGACAGACGCTTGTGACATGACTCAGGCCCCTCTAGCAGTTTGACTGTGAACCCATGGGCTTCCAGCGTTTTTCTTCTTGTCCTTTTGCTGTTCTCTCTGGTAATTATCCCCCCAGAGGACCAGCCTCAAGTTCTGCTGGAGAGAAAAAATGTCAGTGCTAAGACATCTTTGACAGCCTCGAATTTCTTAATGGCAAAGTGAAGGACCAAAGATTGCTTTCATTATTCTCTGCTCTATGGCATGCCGAGCACCCTACCGGGGCTGGCTCCGTCTTTACGGAATGAACAAATAAACAATTCTTTATTCAAATGGCTTCTATTAAAAAGAGCTTCTCAGTTCACTCTTTCAATCTCTCCAGCAACTCTCAGGGTATATGGAATTTACCTATGCATTTCTCTTTCTGCCAAAGGCACTGAAGAGACGCCTAAAGACCTCTTAACTGCGACATACATTAACTGTCCCTGCGACAGTAACCCTGACAAGTGGTACCCAGATAGAAAACTTCATTTCCTTATGGAACCAGCTTGTCTTGTTGTTGGAAGGCTTCCAGTGACTGAATGGAAAAATATATATGTACATAAATACATATATGTGTAGCTTGTTTCTCTTAATGCGAAACTGCATTCCCCCTCCCTGTACTTTTTGCTGGTTGAAGTAGTTTTCCTTTCTGGGGGACACCCAGAATGTGATGACCCTGCCTACGACACTGCTGGCCACATAGCGGCCGCTGTGCGCGCTCCTCCGCTTTTCCCTTGGACTCATTTCCCATCCACTGTCTCACCAAATCTCTTCACCGGAATTTCTTACCAAGGCTCCAAAGGCTAGATGACACCTTTCATGTAATTCATATCTATTCAGGTCAAGTTATGTTTTTATGCAGAGAATTTGTGAAGGCTGGCCCATGACAGGCACTTGGTGAGTGGCACTTACCGTAATAAATGAGGGGAAAGCAAAGATAAACCCACTTTGGGATGCAGTCTCCTTTCCACAAAGGATGCTTTGCTCAGTGCCTGCATGGCCTGAATGGGAAAGCTTCCTGTACAGTGTGCAGTTATCCATCCTCCCAGCCTGCCTATTTATAGAGGCTACAATCCAGCAGAGTGGTTCCTAAGAGGCCCAGGCAGGGCCCCAAGTCAGGATGAGACAGCTGCAAAGGGACCTGGGCCAAAACTCTTCTTGCACTTTGGATGGAGGCTTTCTCTTCCCTTTCCTTCACACACAGAGTTGAGCACAGGATTTTGGAATTTGGAAAGTCAGCCCACACCAGGACACAGAGTGCTGACCGGGATCCCAGGACACATCAAAATACACCTACTAACACCTCCAGGACCAGGGAAAGAATGTATCCTATGTCCAAGACTGCTCTTATTCTGAGATCATCCTTTGGAAGATTTGTCTTGAGGATGGGAAGGACAGGGAAGAGAAAGAAGGGGACATGAGGAATCTTACTGTCCCAGATGGCTGGTCTAGAACATCTGTCTGCACACCTGTCTTGGGTGGTGCTTTTCTGTTTCATTTTACCCAACATCAACTGTACCATGGGTGAGTATCAGGGGATCTCACCAAGCCTGAGGTTCCATCTTGGTAAACTTTCTCGGCTGCTTCTTCTAGGAAGACGCCAAACTTACACTTAACAGGGGCAGCTGGACAGTTCCTGACCTGGGGCGAACATGTTCTGCACAGCCGAACTTTGCAGGCACTTTTTCCAGATGTGGATTGTGTGAACAGCACGTCTGAATTCTACCATCTGCCATGAGAAAGGGGGCTTGAACAGAAGACGCACATTCTCCAGTGCACGGCCTTGCCGTTAATATGCAGAACAGCCGTCACAGCTGTCTCCGAGTAAGGAGACCTGGACAACATCTGGAAACCTCTCCACCATGGATTCCAGCAGGATGTGGTGCGCGGGGGTAAGAGATCATACATCTCACGCTTAGGCCCAGGATGTGTCCGCCCAAAGGGAGAAATTCTCTTGGTCATATCCTCTGGTAGTACCATTCCCTAAGTAGGACCGGATAGGTCAATGCTGTCTCGCTTGCCTAACCACTGAGCTCATAGGCAAGACAGAATAATGCTTGCGAGCCACAATACCAAGAGTGTAGCCAGGTATGAGCCCAAAGCAAAGAGGAACTCATCCTCGGGTCCCTTCACTGTGGCTGGAACGTCTCAAAATGCCCTTGTTCCACCAAAATGGCTTTGTTTGTTTGTCTGGTGACAGCAATAGAGCATGAGGGAGCTTCAAGCTTCCATACTGTCAATTGGGAGGCTGACATTTTAAAACCTCAGCTGATGAACAGATGCCTTGAATTTCATGGTTCCATCCTCTCCACTGATATATTCTTCAAGAAGGAAATGAGGGCTCCCTGTCCGTACTGTGGCTAATAACTGATCCTGAAATGAACTGTACTTCTGGCTAGCCAGCCAGCAAACTTAAGAGAACACAACAAAGGACCACACTATCACTCTTCAAGAAACAGCTGGAATGTGACATGGGACTCAAACATATCTGTCACATTTACTCCCCAGCACACTGAGTCATTTGCTCAGCCATCAGTGAGAGAGAGCCACTGGGATGGCTATTATTCTTAGTTTGTCACTTAGCCCATCACCTTCCCCAAATAGGACCAGACACAGAAGACGGTTAGGGGCCCGGATGCAGCGCCAGGCTCAGGTGCAAATGGCGGTGAGAAAAGGTTAAACAATGCAAAGATCTGCCTTTGGAGGCAGCCAAGGCTGTGAGGATGGTGTTGCCATGGAAGAAGCAGTGAGTTTTGCCAGACACATGAGATGCCAGGGAGGGGGAGAAGTGAAAAATTGCTGGTTACCTCTCTCTGAGTCCAGGAAGGCATGAGGGGAGAGCAGAAACAGCAAGTTAGCATTCATACCGCATCCAGTCTACAGCAGCAGCGCTCGGCGCCGACATCCCACCGGATTTCCCAACTTTGCAGCCATTAATAGCCTCTCTGTGCTTATTTTAGCCGAACCCTCTCACCCAGAAGAGTGTATTTCAAGCCACGCTACGGTGAAGCCAAGAGTTGCCAGCTGAATTTACAGAGGCAACAGAGCAGCCGGGGGAGGTAACCAAGCTTAAAATATCACAGTCAAATACAGGAGACCGCTCGCAGGGAACTTATCTTCATTCTCCAGCTCCCGGCTCCTCACAATTTAAAAAGAAAAAACAACAAAATGTACAGAAACGAGGCAGATGTAACCTTACCTGCTTCACAGCACCTGGGCGTTCTATCAAAGCTACTGCCCTGACACCAGGGATTTTAATGAAGGGCATCCTTGGAGGAAAATGGGGAGGGACACAAAACAGAGGACAGCGGTGGGAAAGGAAAGAGACGGGAGAGGAAAATGTCAAGAGTCCAGGCACAGAGCAGTGCCGAGAAGAGCTGTGGGTACAGAGAAGTGACTGACAGGAAGGTGCGGGTACAGAGACGTGCCAGGGAAGAGAGGAGGATGTGGAAAGGAGCTGGGAGCAGATGGGGGTGGGGTGGGCCGCTCAGAGCTACCCTGGGTTGCCAGGTGACCCTAGAGATATCACCAAGTCCTCTACCCCTTTTTGTTCTGTGAGAGCTAGTATGAAAGGGCCCAAAGGCAGTCCTCTAAGTGACACATGGGTGTCCTATAGAGCACCAGAGAACCAGACAGCAAAGCCAATGAGGATAGAAGATGCAGGAGCCACAGGGACCTGCTCTCTCTCACACACCAGCCCTGTAGCCATTGTCACCCAGGCCAGCAGGGCTCTGTAGGGCGATTGATAGTTAATATGCAACCGGGCACGCCAGACAGTGAACTAGAAAGGTAGAGGGAGCCACTACACCTCAGAATAATACTGGTGTCATACCACCACATGCGGACTGGGATCCATGTCTACAAACCCAAGCGGAAGTTACAAGGGCTCAAAATGAAAAGCCACGGAAAAGGTTTGAGTGCATTGAAAAATTAGCACCGTAAAAAGGCTGAAATAACACAGCACCCAAACTCCAACTCTCCCCTTGGGGGAAAGATGACGGAGGATTTCAGTCAACATATTTGCTTGAATATTATACAACGGGCGTGAATTAATTTTGTGATACAACATACATAGCTCCCTCCATATTCAGGGAAATCAATTGTGATCAACACGGGCCAAGAGCCAGCACAGGTGACACCTCTAACACTTATGACTACAGTGACACACCCCACAGCTACCCTCCACTGAGCTCTGGTGTTGTGCAGCCCATGTGGTTCGTGCGGGCCCCACCAGCAACCTGACAAAGCCATTGTTACAGTGTTCTTGGACAGATGAAGAAACAAATTCAGAGAGTCTGAGGAACTTGGTTAAGTCATACAGCAAACCCACAGTGAACATAGCTTTGGGATTCCAGGTCTCTCCTGGTCTGTCTCTCAGATGATAAACCCACCAGGCTGAGTAAGTTTGCTTAAAGTAGAGCCAAAGGGATCTGGGTTCTTAGATGATCAGACGGCCCAAGTTTCCTGGAAAGCTTCTTCAGGCTAATGAGGTAGACAGAGTCAGGGTCTTCCAGGATGATAGTTACCTTCTTTTTGTCAATCTACCAGGCTCTTGCATGCACTGGACACACTATGTGAGATAGCAAGCTCCTGACCTGGGTCACCCATCAGTGAAGAGGGGCAGATACCCTGGCTCAGGGCATTCAGGAGAAATGAGATCAAGTGAGATGGCATTTAACCAAGATGCAACGGCGGGCACCTTGGGAACTGTTAGCACAAAGTCACACAACGGGTTCCTATCTCAGTTAGGATGGGATGGACAGTATTTGACCTCGAGGGCTTATCTGGAGGTTCTAGCGGAGGAGTGCAGCTATTTGTATACTCTTGCCTGAAGGATGGTCCTTCTCTACTGGAGAAGGTCATCGTCGACGGAGCATGCAGCTTTGGAAGGGGACATGAGGGACAGTGAGGGAGTAGGAGGACATTTATCTAGCCAGCCGGATCAGCTGAATCAACACTGGGAACCAGTGAGATGACAGATGTCATAGTCACATTGCCCTCATATCTTCAGGTGGCATCTGAGGAGGACTATCTCTCGTGGAAAGGCATTTACCTAGGAAGGGGGTGTTTCTTAGACTTTCTAGACGTTCCTTGGGATAACATAGTTGCCTTTGGTTAAGGTTCTTCTGCACTCTTCCGGCCCTGCTGGCAAAGCCAATCTTTTTTAAATTTAAAAATCTTTTCTTTTTATTTTAATATGCATTGCTCCTCTGCCTGCATGTATGTCTTTATCAGAGTGCTGGATCCCCCAGAATTGGAGTTACAGACAGTTGTGAGCTGCCACATAGATGCTGGGAATTGAAACTGGATCCTTTGGAAGAGCAGCCAGTGTTCTTAACTATTGAGCCATCCCTCCAGCCCCTCTCTTCTAGAGATCCTGAGTTCAATTCCCAGCAACCACATGATGGCTTATGACCATCTATAATAGGATATGATACCCTCTTCTGGCTTGCAGGTATATATGCAGAGCACTCATACATGAAAAACTATATGTGTGTATATACATGTGTATATACATACATCCACACATGTGTGTATATATACACATATATGTGTGTGTGTGCATGTATATAGTCAATATTTAGAGGCAACTTTCTGTAAGTCAATGACCCTCTGGAGTCTCAGATTTCCCACATCAGATGAAAAGGCTCCTAGAATGTCCTTACAGTCAGCTTCTTTCTTTAAGAACAAAAAGACATATGTTCTTCGAGAACAAACAAGTGATGTTTCTTTGATTCAATCTTGACTTACAACAAAGGCTTTTAATTGCTTCCTCTTCACAAATGCCGATGTCTAGTGTATGACAACAACTCTGCCCAATGGTAGTGACCCTGAAGACTGAAGCTAGGATGTTTCTGTTGTGCATAGCCTTGGCTATTTAAAATCAGACTCACTGCAAGGGACTCATTGGAACAAACAACACTGACATGCAGCCACTGTGTTTCCCCCCATAGGAAGAACTGGGGAACATCTGAGCAGAGCTTTGGGGGCTAAGAGACACTGCTGGCTTTATGGGTTGAAGTAAAGACCAGCCATAAAGGGGAGCCCGGCAATGCCATTCAAAACCCCAAAGAATCGGTCAGCGGCAGCTGCTCCACCACTCGGCACATCATAAGTTTGCTGGACGAGAAACAACAACAACAAAAAACCCATTAGCCCAGAGCTGGGCTTTTACACGAGATGAGGCATTCTGAGAGTGGAGGAGGCTAAATTTACTACTGCCTTCTTAGGGTACATGGTGCCGGTGGGAAGAGTCAAGTCTCAAGATTAGTTCCGCTGAACGCTCACCATGGCTGCCCAATCAGCATGCTCTTGCTATGGCTCCTTGGAAAAACAAACGCAAGGAAAACTGGCAGTGTTCTCCTTAGCATAAACCTGAAACAACAGAGCTACTTGGCATGTGCAACTGGCATTCCCAAACATTCCTGGAAAAACAACGGAGATGGCACAGCAGAACGACACAGTATAATATAGTTCTTTGAAAGAGGGCATCATCCTTTGTGCCCTGGCCAAGCCACTTCCTGCTCACACAAAAACACAGCTATCTCCTTCTCACATCCCGAGCTCCCAAGGCAAGGCCTCTGCTATGCCTGCTTGTCCACTGCTGTAGAAACCTGTGCATGCGTCCTTTGATGCTTTTCTTCGTTGCTGTGGGTCTCTGGGAACCCTGGGCGTGGAGTCACCTTCCTCACACAACAGTGGACTATGATGAAGTCTTACATCTGCCCTTGCACCTCACAGTCCGTTTCCTGCCTAGCTACACATCTCCACTTTCTTAGTAAACAACTTTTATTAGCTTCTGCCCTGACTGGGGCCCTTGGCTCCTTTGTTCTTCAACTTTATCTGTAACATGGGCAAACCAGTGGGACGCGCATCTCAACAGCTGGGAGAGCTATGGCTGAGTCGATCCACAGAGTGCTCCTGAGCTGTGACAGTGGCAGCGTGACTGTGACGTGATTGTATGGGGCAAGAAAGGCAGGTCTGTCGAGAGGACTAACTTGCTATGAATCACGACCTTGTCTGTGACCCAAAGCCATGGCCCACAAGGAGGGCCTACACTCATAATTTTATGTTCAATTCTGGAGGGGACGGAGCTGGAATGGCCCAGCAGACCCCTGTGGGACCTCCACCTCACTGGCGAAAGACTTCAGAAGTGAAATGAATAACAAGTTTATGCAAATTCCCCATCTGGTTTCTGGCGAGATTCACACACTTCAGCTCAGGGACAGGCTTGCTTTCCTCCAACGGAGGATGACAGAAACACCTGCCTTGAACCAGGGACACTGTCCTTTCCACAGTAGGGTCCTTGTACCTGCTCCTGCTGCCAGCGCCAGCCCCCATGGCAGCCATTAGCTGGGGCAGTAGAGACTTAGTATGACCAGGATTTAGAGTGGGGTAGGGATATTAAAATTCGAGGCACAATCTTCTAAACAAAGGGTTTCTCATGTCACAGGAGAGAAGACACGACAGCTAACTGGCAGCTCACTGATGAGGGGCAAAATATATTTAAAAGCAACCAAGAAATCAGCTGTTTTCCCCCCGTTTCCAAAGTCTATCTTGTGGAGAGGAGTTGATGAGTTCCGGCTTCCCTTTTGCAGTGTTGAAAACGAAACACCGGCCTCTCTGACCAAGAGGAAATTTAGCATTTAGTTTTCAAAAGAGGGATAACTCACACCATGCCATGGTTTCAAGGGTAAAGTTTGAGCTCATTAAAGAATACAATTATATATATCATACTTGAATGGTGAAGGCAGGGCTTTCTTTCTGAAACAGATGGTAAAACGGGCATGGGCCTCCCAGAAGGCTCCTATCTGGCAGGGTGGAGGAATGCCTGAATGCTGAAGGCTGATACAGAGTAGGGGAGATGGACACTCTCCAAACTGTGTGAGAAGTGCGTGGAGTGCGTTAGGACCAGACAAGACTCCCAGTTACAAAAGAAAAGAAGTGATGTGCCGGGGATGTGGCTCAGTGGCACTGTGCTTAGACAGCATGCGCAGAAAACAAAAGCATAAACCAGACAGCAAAGCCATTCTGAGCCTGTAGATGAATTCCCTTCAACTGCATACCTGGCCATCGGTCTGTTTTGGGTAAACCACACTTTCAACCACTCTCTGGATTTTCAAGGTAACTTGGGGCTATCACTCGACAGCCCGACCCCATCTCTTTGGGTGGATGGGAGGAACGCTAGGGCAAATAAGGCAGCAAGTGGCTTGTGGCAGCTCCCACTGAGATGCAAGCATTCCTGATAATCTTTAAATTCAATAGTGTCTAAAGAAATATAGACAACCCTAGAGAGAAGAGTCAAAAACTCCTGGGGCACATTTTGTTAAAGAGAATCCAAGGTCCAGGGAACTTAAGTTAGCTAGCAGTGGTGACCTCTGACAGAGCGGACTCTAGGCTGCACTTGACTGAGCTCTTCCTCTGTTGGTGTCCTGTGGGAACCTGGCCCCTTAGCATGACTCTATTAGTTGACTTCGCTTAAGATGTCATCCTATATGTGTGCTTAGTTCTTGTGTTCATTCTCTCTCTCCTTTCCTCTTCTCCTTCCCCTTTTTCTTTCTCTTGTTTCTCTGTGTTTCTGTCTCTCTGTGTCCCAACCAGACTATGGCTCTTCACGGCTGGTGCCAACAACAGTGAAACCCGCTGGGTTTGGTTTACGTTTCCCTTCTTCTCCCATTACTCCCCAGCCTAGAATCACCCTCAGATTCCCTGCCTTCCCAGCCTTGAATACTTGAGCCCTGGGCTCCCAAACACATCAGTCTCTTGCGGCTTGGGAACTTCTGTGTGCTGCCAATCATCAGTCCATGTTCCGTGCAGGTTCCCCTTGCTCACCACTGCCTCTCACAGTGACTGTTCCCAGTCACTGCTAACTGGAGCCATATGACCATCCCTCATCATTCACACATAAGACTCTCTTCCCCAGGACCAAAAAGTAAGTTCCATAGGTGGTGGTGGGTTTACCCTGATTCCCCGCCATTGGCTGGCATAGGGCCATCAATCGACAAGCCCTTTGGAATGAATGAAGAGCTTGAACAGAGGGTTTCCCCCTCAGCTCTGAACATGCTGCTGAGAACCAAGGGAACTCTGCCTGCCCAGCTGCCTGGATTTCTCTCTCTCTCTCTGTCTCTCTCATTGTTATTCATTACAGACGGTCCTTTCAAAAATGACTTCAGTTTTCATGTCATCTGAAGTCAAGTTAATAAGACATTTGCTTCACTGCGATGGGCAGGAGGCGAGATCTTGGGCGTTCATTAATCTCTGTGACTATCTGAAAGCAAAGCACATCTGTGCTCCGATTATCTCCACAAGAGCGGCAGTGACGTTTCTAGGGTCCCTAACCAGATCCCTTCTTTGGGACATTTGTCTAAATGACAAACAGTTCCTCTGTTCCTACAAATCAATACATACATTTCTCCCATATGGAGATTTCTATCAAGATTTATTGGCTCCTCAGATAATTTTCTTTATGTTTGTACTCTGAGAAATAAACTTCAGTTTGTTACTCGGGAAAAGACCGGAGATAATACACAAGCTGAAGGGGAAGGTGGGTGTAGACTGTGGGAGCTCCTGAGAGCATTGTCCAGAGAGGGGCATGGTATCCTGGCCAGGGTCACCTCTGACAGTGGTACCCGTAATGTCCTTCCCACACAGGGAGTTTACTCACTAGTTTTAAACTCTGTGTGTGCATGCACACATTTGTTTACTGTTTACACTATATGTATGTACACACACACACAAATACATACTTTTTTTGGTGGCTGTATTTGAGGTTTGGCTTAGAGCCTAGTGCACACTAGAATAGGGCCTTTCTCTAAAGCTACCCCTCTAGTCCTGCTTTTATTTTGAGCCAGATGCTTGCTAACTTACTCAAGTTAGCCTTGAACTTTGGATCCTCCCTTCTCAGCCTCCCAAATAGCTGGGATTACAGGTCGATATCACAATACCTGTCCTCAAAAACATCAGTGATCAATCAGTCAATCAATCAATATAAGCTTAAGAAAATAAAAACTACAATGCTGCTGATGTATAACTCCAGTTTTTCCTTTTTCAGTCAGCCTTTCTGTTATTGTCTTTATATATTGATATTTGATAATTCAAACAGACATATGTTATGGAAGAGTGTGCGACTGTGTGCATTAAACAGCCTGACCTGCAGAAATTCTCTAGGGACTGTTTTTCAACATGTCACAGAGCTGGATAAAGGCGACTGTACCTTATGACTTCCAAAGGGCAGGGGAGGGAAAAAAAAAGTTCATTTCAGATGTTACTGTTTTACTCATGCGGTCTCAGATCAGGACTTAGCAAAGCATGACCTGCCACAAATGTACTTCACAACTGAAGCATCTGCAGAACACAGTGACACCGATCCACTTAGGTGTACGCTAAGGCTGTACGTGCTACGGACAGTCACCGAAACAGAGGCCTCAATGCCGGTAAAGACGAAAGCATTGACTGCGTGGCCTTGGCAGGGAAAGCCCGTGAGCCCTGTTCTAGATACTCTGATACAGTGCTGCAGAGCACGGAACACGAGGTAAGCAAATACATGTGGAGTCATCTGTAGAGTGCCCAGTGTGAGACAGAAACATACAGCTGTCTGCTAAAGAAGCTGTCCAAAGTTTCAGGGTGGTGTCTCTTCCCTAGCATCACCAAAGGAGAGGGAAAAGCCAAGCAGACCAAGTGTGGGGCCCGGTGGCAGGGCGAGGTAGCAGAATCCTTTTTATTATATATAGGTGACCAACTTCAGAACTGGCTGGAAACTAGCCCATCGATATATTAGTCCACTTTGTGCTGCTTTAGCAAAAATACCAGAGTTTGGGCACTTTACAGAGAAAAGAAGTTTATTTAATTTATGGGAGCATACCACCAGCTCAGCTCTGGTGACAGTCTCTGGCTACACCGAATGTGATGACGGCATCACAGTGAAGCGTAGAATCACTTGGCAAAGCAGGAAGCCAGAGAAATCCAGGAGATGCTAGGCTTCCTTCTAAAATTCAGCTCTCGTGGGACTTTCCTGCTTTAATAACTTATAACATGCTGCCCTGTGACCTAATTTCTTTGCACTAAGACCTAGGTCTTAAAGGCCTGTCACCTTAACATCCGACAATCAAGACCAAGCTTCCAGAACATAGACCTTGGGAGATAAACTCAAAGTGTAACTATCATTAACAACCAAGATGCAGGAACAGAAGATTCTCCAATCTGTAAATCCTCCAGACTCCAAAAACTCCAGGTGAACCTCTAGCTCAGTGATAGATGCAAAGGACTGAGTTCAATCCAGTATCTGTTTGTCTGTATGTCTGTCTGTCTGTCTCTCTCACACACAGACACCCCAAAAATAAAATTTATGGAAATCGTGCATGCCCACTCAGAAAGACAGCATCCATGTGGATCTTAGATTCAACCATTAAAAAAAAAAAAGTCACTAGCAGACTGGGATACTTAAGAGTCCTCAAGGGGGGAAGGGATGAAGGCAAGAAACAGCATGCGCAGGTAGCTTGGCAAATAGATGTGTGCTCTGACGTGACAGAATCAGGCCAACCCGGCCCCAATTGACAACCGTGCTCTTGGCGGCTGCTTTCGTTCTATCATAATTATTTCAACTGTCATAATTTATTCATCCCCGCAGACAAGCTTACAAGTTGTAGGGTAACCACCCCAGGCTTCCAGATCGAAAGGCTGGCAGCCCTGCTCACTTCTGCTCCTTCTCAGTTGCTGGAATACTGACTGCAGACAGAATATTTTGTATCCATATAGTTTTGCGAACTAAAATTATTTTCAAAACCCACGTTTCCTGTCACAGTTGCCCTTAACTTTTGGATTCAGAATCCTGTAGTGAGAAGGAGGTGATGGAAGAATTCCCTGAGTACAAACTGTCCTCATTTAAAGGGACTCAACATGACCATTTTTACAGCTTTCTGATGGCGGGAAAGTGATACGCATCCAGAGTCAGAACTGTACTTTAAATTTTGATCTTTTCTCAGGTTAGCAATGTTTGGTACAATGCTCTCTTGTGATGCTGAGCAGTGAGCTGTGGCTCGCAGTCAGCTACATGATCAAGAGCAAAGAAAAAACAAACCAGCAACTGTATCGTGACTGTGTTGGCTTGCTAGGCAATAACACTAGGCAGTGGCTTTAAAGGTACATTCTGTTTACAACATTTTCAGTTGACGATGGGTTTACAGGGATGTAATCCCCATTTAAGTTGAAGAGCATCTGTATGTTGTTCCCCTGCTTTTCATGCTAGTGAATTTCCTGCAAAGTTGCTAAGAGAGGCCTGCCTTTTCATTTGACATACCTATAGAAAAGTTTTAATTATTAGCTGTTAGAAATACAGAAAATGGGGAATCATCAATGGTTTCTTATAAAAATGGAAAACAAAGGTGAATAATCTCATACATAGGTTTAAATCCCTCTTTCTTCCTTATTTTGAATCTTTATTCTAGTCCAAAGCAAGGAAAAAAATGCTTGAGGTCTGACCAAGTAGAAAATGACAGTCAAGAGCACTGGAGGGTAAAAGTGTCTTGGAAAAATGGTCAAATGTGTTAAGAGTCTACTGGATGCGTGTGCTCACCCACAAGGCAGGAGACAGCAAAATAAAGTCAAGGTCTCGACACAACATAAATTTAAAGTGAGTCACTCCACTGCTTAATAACTCTGTCCTTGAACAATCATTACTTCCATTAACAAGTATTCCCAACAGGAATAACCAGTGAATGTAGATCTCCGCCTTCCTGCATCTTCCACATTCAAGCGGTAAGCTGTCTCCACAGTATCTCCTCACTCTGCTTGTTTCTCTTCATGCCCGCCATTGTGTACTGACCTCACCCCTACCAGAGCTGGCTAACTGGACAGGAATGGCTCCCACTACTGGTTCTTGATAGCCCTCTCCATGATCTTCTTGAATGAAGTAGATCAGATACTGGCATCCTCCTGGTTACTACTCTTTAAGAGGTCTCGTGACCACTGAAACAGAAGTCAGATCTGCAACCACAGTTCAAGGGCCCTGTAAGATCTTATTCACACCTCTTCTGTCTGCACATGAACCACTGTTCTCCTTATTCCTCCTTCTGGCCACTCCAGCCTTCAAGTCCAACTCAAGCCTCACCTTCTTGGATAGGCTGCCTCCTGGTAGCTCCTCCCCACTGAGCTACTTAGAGTCCGCTATGCCACGCTATTGACTGTCTTCAAGGAAGCGTACATCTACAGGCTCCTGCTCCAGAATTGTTTTTCTGTGCTTCTTCAAGCATAGACTGTCTCATTCTCTGTGTACTTCCTGAAATGTCTGACTCACAAGCTCTCTATAGCTGCCAAACAGAGTAATCTACAGCTATAACTATCAAGACGATTACAATTAACTCTAAAACCTACGAATATGACTATTAAGATGATTACAATTAAACTCTGAAGCCTATAGATATAACTATCAAGATGATTACAATTAAACTCTAAAACCTACAGATATAACTATCAAGATGATTACAATTAAACTCTAAAGCCTATGGATATAACTATCAAGATGATTACAATTAAACTCTAAAACCTACAGATATAACTATCAAGATGATTACAATTAAACTCTAAAGCCTATGGATATAACTATCAAGATGATTACAATTAAACTCTAAAACCTATGGATATAACTACCAAGATGATTACAATTAAACTCTAAAACCTACAGATATAACTATCAAGATGATTACACTCTATTTGTTCATTGCTATGCCCAACAGCTCAATATTTTATGAGACACAATTTTCACGATAGGGCCTAAGATCCAATGGTTTAAGAACTCAAAACATACACACACACACACACACACACACACACACACACACACACACAAGTCATAGTTTGTGTTTAACATAGGCACTTAACAAAGAAGTTATGTTTCTATTTAGTCTATGATAGCTGAGATTGAAGATGTAGATGAACCTGAACTTATCTGGCATTGATCTTCTCCACACATTGGTGTATAAGAGTATACAGAGGCTTCCCAAACACATTTGAGGCCCCTTACCCTAGAACCCATCTCAACATGCGGGGGACAGTGGGGGATGTAATGTTTGCTTAGTCAGAACGACAGGATGAAATTCATTTTTCTGAGGGTTTGTTCAAGACAAAAGCTGCTCAGGTGACAGTGAGAGACGGCATGACTGATAGTTTTTGTCACAGATCAGAATTACCGTAGCTGAATGAACAATGCCACTGCTCAAGCCCTTGGGACTCAGCTCTAGCTCTGTCTGCAGCCCAGGCCACTCTGAGAGACAGCTATGATTGATACAGGAAGTTCAAGACTGAGAACCAATGATTTGACTGATAACTCCCCGCGCCTTCTTCCAGCGGAGATGGCTTGGGCTTCATCTGTTCTCCTCCACAGCCCCTGGCTCAGCTAGCCAGGGCACAGCAGCCAGCAGCAATGTTCCCCATGCTCAGGGTTATCCTCCCTGCTCTCTAGGTATGTTCCAGCTCAGACGACCAGAAGTAAGTCCCATGCTAGCACAGCGGGAGCTCCGAGAATGCAAGAAGGCACCCGCTATGCTTGCCACCCCATCCCTGAGACTAGGGTTTAGCATGCTGAAGTTCAATAAATACTTGTCAACTAAATAAACCACTTCCCACTGTTTAAGAGCTACGAGATAAAAAACAGGTGTTCATTGTTTAAAAAGGTGAGCTTCCCACTGCTGAGCCAAGAACCATGGCACCTTCTTTCTAAACAGGAGCTGACGCTTGATGGAAAGTCTTTTCCCTCATGACTTTTAATTCCCATCTCATTTTGGAGGACACAGTCGTGGGCAATTTTACAAAATTATAGGTAAAAATGCATAAATACAAATCTAGGGCTGGTTTTCTTGATACTATTTTTTGTTTCTAACTTCTTGGGAAAGATCTCTAGACATTTACCCAAAGGCAAACAACTAAGACAGAAGTAGCAAAGATCTGGATATTCGGTAGAAAAGTTACAAAATAGCTTTGTGTCAGAGCAAGGCTAGAGGAGGGGGAGAGTGCTCAGTAGTTTGAGAAAACCGGCAGAATCTCCCCCTATCCTCCCAACCCCCAGGCGCCAAGTAAAAGGCAGGGGGAAAAAAAAGGGGAAAGACTAATGGGATTGTCTCCTCCCTCCTCCTCCTGCCTTCCTGCACCCAAAGCAGTAATGAAGATTCACAGCTACACATTCATTAGGGGATCAATAGACTTGCCTGCTTACATACAATATTGGGACAGGGAAATGGATAATTGCTAGAAATGGCGCAGATTCTAGCCTCAAGAATCTCATCAAGTATTGTAAGCAACATTTAAACCGTTGTGGCTTTCTTTTTCAAAAACACTACTTTTTCAGTGCCAAGAACATGCATGTGATAAGTTGGCCGTGTTTCTACGTTTGGAGAATTAGAGGCATTTCTTCTACCCATGGAATTCACACCAATATTCTGTCACACAAATGAAATTACTTGGAAATGAGGTCTTTCTACACAAAGGATATGGCCTTTAATTCAAATACTGCATTTTAAAAAAGCCTATAGTATTTTTCACTCCTAATTTAGAAAAGATGTACATGAATATTTCCCGGGGCACATGTGACCACAGGACACTGGCCATCACAGAAATGCCCGGTGCAGACCACCTATAGTCCATCACTTTCTGCTGTGAGAGTACACTGAGATCAAAGGAATGTCTTTAACTCATTTCACACAACTCCCAGTCTTCCCTCCAGAGTGGCAGGGAGACCCCGCCTCAGCCCGGCAGGCAGCCCTCCTCCAGGCATTATGCTAATCACGGTGGGCATGGAGGCTGCGGCCTTTGTCCCGCCCGTCGCTTGGACCCATCTCGCTGCCGCTGCCTCCAGCCCGGTACCCCATGCACCTGCAGACAAAGGCTCACCACCCCTCCCCAACTTCCTCACCTTGGGTTGTCGGTCTACCAGTGACTGGGCAGGGTGGGAACACTGTCCGATGTCCGAAGCTCTAAGACGAGGACCTGGTGCCCTAGCCAAGCCAGCTGGCTGCACTTGCTTAAGTCAGCGGCAGCAGCAAAGCAGCGGCAGAGGCGCGCGGTCTTTGCATCTCAAGTTCAAGCTAGCGGCTTCCGCGCCGCCCCGCCCCGCCCGCGAGGCCACCGCCGCTCATTGGCTGCTGAGCCCGGGCCCTCCTGCGGCACCCCGCCAGGTGCTCCTGCCAGATGCTTAAGCAGGTACTCCAGCTGGAAGGGGCCTTCAGGCAGAGGGGTGCTAACTTGCCATTCCAGACTACATGTCCCCTTTATGTGACCAACGTTTCCCCTTTGTGCACTCTCAGGACTTGTAAAGAAAGTTCTGACTCCATTGTGTGTGTGTGTGTGTGTGTGTGTGTGTGTGTGTGTGTGTGTGTGTGTGTGTGTGTGTGTGTGTGTGTGTGTGTGTGTGTGTGTGTGTGTGTGTGTGTGTGT
>PVIU01010612.1:0-69114 GCA_004026605.1 Ondatra zibethicus | reverse complement strand
ATTGAGCATCCTTTGGATATATACCCAAAAGTGGTATTACTGGGTCTTGAGGAAGGTTGTTTCCTAATTTTCTGAGAAATCGCCACACTGACATCCAAAGGGGTTGTACCAGCTTGCATTCCCACCAGCAATGCAGAAGTGTTCCCTTTCCCCCACAACCTCTCCAGCATAAGTTGTCATCAGTGTTTTTGATCTTGGCCATTCTTACAGGTGTAAGATGGAATCTCAGAGTTGTTTTGATTTATATTTCTCTGATGACTAAGGATATTGAACATTTCCTTAAGTGTCTTTCAGCCATTTTAGATTCCTCTGTTGAGAGTTCTCTGTTTAGGTCTGTACTCCATTTTTTAAATTGGATTATGTGATCTTTCGGTGTCCAATTTCTTGAGTTCTTTGTATATTTTGGAGATCTGACCTCTGTCTGATGTGGGGTTAGTGAAGATCTTTTCCCATTCTGTAGGCTGTCGTTTTGTCTTGTTGACCGTGTCCTTTACTTTCCAGAAGCTTTTCAGTTTCAGGAGTCCCATTTATTAATTGTTTCTCTCAGTGTCTGAGCTGCTGGAGTTCTATTTAGGAAGTGGTCTCCTGTGCCAATGCGTTCAAGTGTACTTCCCACTTTCTCTTCTATAAGGTTCAGTGGCTGGCTTTATATTGAGGTCTTTGATCCATTTGGATTTGAGTTTTGTGCATGGTGATAGATATGGGTCTATTTTCATTTTTCTACATGTTGATATCCAGTTATGCCAGTACCACTTGTTAAATATGCTTTCTTTTTTTCCATTTGATATTTTTTGCTTCTTTTTCAAATATTAGGTCCATTTGATTGGTATATTTTTTCCCAACCTTTTACTCTGAGACGATGTCTATCTTTGAGATTGAGATGCGTTTCTTGTATGCAGAAGAGGGATGGATTCTGTTTTTGTATCCAAGCTGTTAGCCTGTGCCTTTTTATGGGTGAGTTGAGTCCATTTACATTAAGAGATATTAATGACCAGTGGTTGTTATCTCCTGTTAATTTAGTTTTCATCGTTGGTGATGTTAATTTGTGCATTGTTTTCTTCTTCGGGATTTGCTGTAATGAGATCATCAATTGTCTGTGTTTTTGTTGGTGTAGCCATCTTCCTTGGGTTGGAGTTTTCCTTCTAGTATTTTATGTAGGGCTGGATTTGTGGCTAGGTATTGGTGAAATATTTGTCATGGAATATCTTGTTTTGTCCTTCTATGGTAATCGACAGTTTTGCTGGGTATAGTAGTCTGGGCTGGTATCCGTGGTCTCTTAATGTCTGCATAATGCTTGACCATGACCTCCTGGCTTTCATTGTCTCCACTGAGAAGTCAGGTGTAATTCTGATAGGTCTACCTTTATATGTTACTTGGCCTTTTTCCTTTGCAGCTCTTAATATTCTTTCTTCACTCTGTATGTTTAGTGTTTGGGTTATTATGTGGCGAGAGGACTTTTTTTTGGATCCAGTCTATTTGGTGTTCTGTAAGCTTCTTGTATCTTCATAGACATATCTTTCTTTAGATAGGGAAAGTTTTCTTCTATGATTTTGTTAAATAAATTTTCTGTGCCTTTGAGTTGAACTTCTCCTTCTTCTATACCTATTATTCTAAGATTTGGCCTTTTTATGTTGTCCCATATTTCATAGATATTTTGGGCTCTGCTTTTGTTAGATTTAATGTTTTGTTTAATTGATGAGTCTATTTCCTCTATTTTATCTTCAGCGCTTGAGATTCTCTTTTCCATTTCTTGTATTCTGTTGTTTGTACTTGCATTTGTGGTTCCTGCTCTTTTTCTCATGATTTCTGTTTCTATAATTCCTTCGGCTTGTGTTTTCTTTATTTTTTCTATCTCAGTTTTCAAGTCCTGAATAGTTCTTTTATATGTTTGAGTTCTTTTTCTTGGTTTTCTTTAAGTGATTTGCTGATATCTTCCAATTTTTTGTTTTTTCCTCCATTTCTTTAAGGTAATTTCTCATTTTATCTTTAAGAATTTCAAACATTCTCTTGAGGTTATTTTTTAGATCATTTTCTTCTGGTTCATCCATATTTGGTTGTTCAGGTCTCACTTTTGTAGGGTCTTTAGGTTTTACTGGTATTGTGTTGCTCTTTTTGGTGTAGCGTGTGATCTTACCTTTTCTACTCATCTTTTCCTCTAATAGGTGTGGTTGGGGCTGTTGAATAATCTTCTAGGTGCCAGTGAGTCCAAAGCTCAGATGGTTGTGTCTCGTGGTACAGTCAGTGTCACAGTTCTAGTTACCCTGTTGGTTATTCCTGTTCCTGGAGGTAGCTCAGTGCTCCTGTGTTTTGGTCTGCTCCCTCGGCGTTTGCTGTCTTAGGCCTACTTTGGCCTAGTCCGCTGGCTTTGATCTGTTTCTGTAAATCTTGGTCTAGATCTCCTCTTGCATAAGTCCCTGGCTTGGAGTTAGACCTGTTCTAGTGGGAATCCCTGACTCTGGATCTGGTCACTGGTTCAATCGTGATCCACCTTCGTCCCAGGAGTGGGTTTGCTCTTGGCTTCTGCTCCTTGTGGAGCTTGTTCTCTCTATGTTTTAGGTAACTGGGTCAGTCCCACTCTGGTTCCAGTGGAGGTCGCAGACTCTGAGTCAGGTTGTTGGCTCAATCCTGGTCTGCCAGTGTCCCAGGACTGGGTTGGCTCCCAGGGCTGGATTTGCTCCTGGCTTCTGCTCCCAGTGGAGCTTGTTTCCTCCCGCTCTCTCTGTCCTAGGAGTCCCACAGTCAATTTTTTAATCACACACAAGATGCTAGAAAGAATCCCCCAAAGGGACTCCCCCCCCCCATGTTGCCCAAGAAATAATAAGCTGCAAAATTTAGGAGACTAGGGACAAGTGAGTCCACTAGAGGGAGCCCTAACCAACTCTGTGCTGCAGGAAACTTGGGGGCTTCTAAACACCTGTCTGCAGATTAACCACATAGAGTGAGACAATAATTGACTGGGACAGAAGGAAGTCTTGTAAATATACCACTAAAGTCTAGGGTTTTCAGGAGCTACGAAACTTATACACCAAGGCATTCAAGCTGAGCAAAATTAACTAGCTCGACTCCTGACTGCCTAATTTGTGGCCTCCCCTCTGGAACAGCATCCCGAAGTCCACGGCTCTACCTCTTCTCTGTTCTCTTACGTGGAAAACTCTCTCAACCGCTTGTGCCAGCATGTGTTTCGCCCACACCATAGCCTTTCTGAAATGGACCTCAAGTTCTAAGGTAAATCATGTGGCTGTGTGAGGCCTCAGGATGTACAGTTCCTGTGACGCCTACTCCCCCTGCCTTTCCTCTCCTGTAAAGCACTATCCTCTCAGACTGGATTTCTAGACTGGAAAGTCTCCAGATGACAGGCAGTGAGACATGACTAATGACTAATAGCTATTCAGCTCCAAAGCCTTTTTCTTTTTAGGGCTAGGATTTGGGAGTAACAGGAGAAGCTACCTACAGGGTGTTTGTGTGAACTGATTTAGCCCATCCTACCTGCCTATGAACACAGTGTTTCCCAGTTGCCCAGACAGCAGGCAGTCTTCAGAAAACCAACATCCCAGTTCTTAGTCCTGCCCCTTGGGGAAGTTTTTCACCCTGGATTGGCTCACAGGACCCAGGCTCCTCCCTAGGCTCAATCTGCTCAGGGACTCTCTTGCCCTCCCCAAGGAGTGTCATTACCCATGGAGACACCACACAAGCAAGAGAGGGTCCTGCAGGTAGGAAGGGAAAGAGTAAGCATGCTGGGCAGACTTCTTTACAAGGGCTGACTGCACCCACTGAATAGTTCTCCCTCCCAACCCTGCCAAGAACCCAGGAGGTCAAGAACCAAAGCTTCTAGAAAGTGTAAGATACTCTGAGAGACTAGAATTCTGACTGTCCTGAGACTCCCACCTCCATCTAGGAGTCAGGAGAGCATGTCTGTATACAGGCCTACACAGAAGGTCTTCCCTCCCCCAGGACAGCAATGATGCCGCCTAAAACCAAAGGAAAGGGGAGAAAAACCGGGACACAGAAGAAGAAAAAAAATTCAAGTCCTGGTGAGTAAAAAGGTCCTCAGGAGGAATCCAGTCCTCTGGGCAACAAGATGAAGTGGCTTTGTTTTGGTTTTGTCTTTTGTCCTTTTGATACAGGGTCACTATGGGACCCAGGCCGACCTCAAACATATCCTTTGCCCAGTCTTCTTAGTGCCGGGCTTACAGGCATTGCCGCCTCACTTGGCTAGGGTGAAGCTTTCTTGCCCTCCTCTTCAGAGCCACAGGACTGAGGAACTGGAGAATGTCTTCCTCCCAAAGTCCTCCTGAAGCCCCTTCTAGCTCTTTGCCTTCACCTTTATTTTGAGCACCTGCCACGTACATGGGAGTGAAGACTCAGCTGTGACTTTGTCAGATTTTGCCACTGGGCGTTCCTCATCTTGCGATCTTCCTCCATCATGCAGGAAGTTCAGGTGTGGGAGGAAGACTGGGGTGGGACCAGGATCAGGATAACCTAAGACTATCATCTTGCCAAAACAGATGCGGGGGCTGAGGCCAGGCACAGGCTGGTGCTGCTGGAGAAGGAGCTGCTTCAGGACCACTTAGGTAAGAAGTTTGAAGTCTCAGGAGACAGCAGAGACAGCATGTCCTAGTTAGGGTTATCGCTGCTGTGATGAAGCAAATCAACTTGGGGAGGAAAGGGTTTATTTGGCTTAGCTTCCAAATCACTGTTTATTAGTGAAGGAAGTCAGGATAGGAACTCAAACAGGGCAAGATTCTAGAGGCAGGAGCTGATGCAGAGGCCATGGAGGAGTGCTGCTTACTGGCTTATTTTGTTGTAAGGAGAGGGCCCCTTATTTGTCCTGGCCACCTGGATAGCTTACACCCAAAATACCACAAAGAAACTGTATTAATTAAGACACTGCTTGGCCATTAGCTCTAACTTCTTTTTGGCTAATTCTTACATATTAGTTTAACCCATGTCCATTAATCTGTGTATTGCCATGTGGCAGTGGCTTACCAGAGATTCTAACCAGCGTCCATGTCCAGCGGAGGATCCATGGCTTCTCTCTGACTCTGCTTTCTTCCTGCCAGCATTCAGTTCTGTCTTCTCCACCTACCTAAGTTCTGCCCTATCAGGCCCAAAGCAGTTTCCTTATTCATTAACCAATGAAAGCAACACATGAACAGAAGAACCTCCTACACCATTGTTTCACATGGCTTGTTTGGCCTGCTTTCTTATAGAACCCAGGACCACCAGCCTAGGGGTGGCACCAACCACAGTGGGCAGCCCCCCATTAATCACTAATTAAGAAGATGCCCTAAAGACTTGCCTAGCCTGATCTTATGGAGGCATTTTCTCAGTTGAAGCTGCCTCTTCTCTGATGACTCTAGCTTATGTCAAGTTGACAATAAATTAGCCACCCAACACATGGCACATGGGGCATTTCTGGGTTCTTGGGGAACTGGAGGTTTGAGCTATATGCAGGGCTAAACCAAGCTAGCCATTATGTGTTGGCAAAGATTGTGAGGAAAGGCTAGGCAGTGAAGATCAATGAAAGAAGCTATTCTCCCCCCTGGCACTGGGAATGGAACCAGCACCTCATTCGTGATAGGTGAGTAGTCTATTATGGAGCTAACCCACAGCTCAGGGAAGCCATGGTCTTTTAGTAGCCAGAACATGGAGGGAATATTGACTCCTTAGGAATGAAAACCTTATGGGTTTGGTGTGATGCAACTAATAAAGAGAATAAGAAGTTAACACCTGTCACCAAGTTCCCAGAGGTAAACATAACTCATGGGGGCTATGGTGATTGATTCTGTGGGACCCACAATCAGCCCTGAGCATGGCTCTGACGCTGTTCATAGCTCTACAGAGGGATAAGACACGCAGAGCCAAGGCTTCTGAAGACAGGCTGAAGCAGAGGTTGCAAGAGCTGGAAGCTGAACTGGAAAGGGCCCAAAGCGAAGGGAAGGCTGTATATGCAGGTATGATTTGACTGGCCAGGGGGCAGGAGACGGGGCATTGAAGAGGACAACCAAGAAAGTCGGGGAATTCAAGGAAGGGGAATGAAGAGGAATCCTAACTGCCATACCTAGTCTCTCCCGTCCCTGCATAGGCAGGGTCCTGAGAGCCAAAGACAGGTAGAACGTGGACCACCACATCCCAGAATGTCTGATGCTGCACACTTGATAGATGTGTGAAACGGAATGTAGCCCACAACTCTTTATCTTTACCTTTGGGGGTGACTGGGAAGAAGAGCCAGGGTCCCCCTCTTACACTGGTGTGGGGTGGGAGCTGGTTTCCGATCTCCCAAACTTTCAAGGTCTTCCAAGTTTCTTAGTTCTGTTCCTTGACGGAGACTTTTCTCCACCCGCAACCTCATTTCCTTTCTTCATGCCTCCATCCCTACGTCTCCTCCTCAGAGATGAGCCGCCAGCATCGGGCCCTGCAAGAGGAGTTGAGGACCCGAAGCAAGCAGCTGGAAGAGGAAGTGAGAAGTCGGCAGAAACAGCTAGGTAGTCCCCATCGCTCACCCTTTCTTTCCCAGGCTCCCTAACAAGACCCGGCATGGGAGAGTAGACTTAGAAGTCCTTCTCCGGAGGTCTACAGTCTGCTGGTTGAATTTTAACGAGGGTCACCTTCACCCCAACTTTCCTCTGAACAGAGTTCGGTGACACAGACCTCTATGTTAGGGGCTGGATTTGGTCTCTAGGAGAGTTGACTCAGCTGTTAAGAGCACTTGTTCTTACAGAGAACCTGAACCAGCTCCCTCACAGCGGCTGACAACCATCTGTAATCCCAGCCCTAGGGCATCTAATGTCCTCTTCTGACCTTCACAGGCACCCATTTGATGCACAGGCATAGACGCAGGCAAAGCACTCACACACATAAAATAACAAAATAAATAACTCTAAAAAAAGAAAAACCTAAAAAACTCTCTAAGATAGAGGTAAAGGAAAGGTAGGACTCTCACCCCATCTTCCCCTTTGTTTAATCTCCCCAAGTCCAGCAGCTGCCCATTCACTGCCTTGTTCGTCCAAAGCAAAATGCATTTAATGGTTTAGCTGGCTTTTACAACCAAACTACAGAAAACAATAGCCTTAATTTAATTCAGTATCTTCAAAGCTGAACACCCAGTAGAAGGCCTTAAATACTACTTGGTAAATCAGTGAATTTACCAATCAGATAAAAAAACAGAGGTCAGAAGAGGGCATCAGATCCCCTGGAACTGGAGTTAAAGATGATTCTGAGCCACTGTGTAGGTGCTGGGAATGGAACCCCGGTCCTCTGCAAGAGCAGCAGCCAGTGCTCTTAACCATCGAGCCACTGTTCCAGTCCCCTCCTGAGTTTTTTCATTCCTCAAAAATCCCAAAATGGCCTTGAACTCACAGTGATCCTCCAGCCTCTGTCTCAGAGGTGAAGGATTGCAGGTGCAAGCTGTCACACCCAAAATATCTCAGTGCCACTGTAAATATTCATGAGCTGCTTAGACAGGCCACGAATTCCATCTCCAGCCTTGGGCTTCTTTCAGATTAAAATTCAAAATTTATTAAACACCTCCTATATTAGGTGTTTTGCCATGCATTTTCACATTTAAGGGCTCACAGAAAACAGGAGGAACAAATATCATTTTCCCTCCAAAGATAAAGAAGGGGCTAGAGGCGGGGCTCAATGGTCATGAACACTGGCTGCTCTTCCTGAGGGCCTGGCTTTGATTCCCAGAACCCACATGGTGACTCACAACCATTATACTTCCAGTTTCAGAGGAGCCAATCCCATGCCCTCTTCTGCCCTCCACAGGCACATGCATACACAAACACATGGGGTGGGGTGGGGGCAAAATAATATTATTTTTAAAACCAAGATATAAAATTAAAATAAATAAAAACATTTATAAATATAATGAAACTGAACCATGTTAGTTGGTACAAGTCTATAATTCCAACTCTAGGAAACAGAGGGAAGAAGATCTGGAGTTCAAGGTTGTCCTTGACTACACAGAGAGTTTAAGGCCAGCCTGGGCTACATAAGACCCTGTCTTAAACAAAACAAAGTCAAACATTTAAGACATGGAGACCCAGAGATACTTGTCCCATGCTGTATATGTGACAACCACCAGACTTTGGACCCATCTCCTATCTCAAAACCTCTACTCATTCTGCCCTACCTCAGTGAGTCCTTACAGTGACCTCAGGAAGACTGATGATCCCGGAAGTCTGTAATGACCTCTGTTGAGGTACTCTTTTAGGTACCTTTGGATCTTGGTATAGTGTCACCATCCTGTCTTCTTTATCTTTCTGCCCTGCTCCCTAGAAACATGCCAAAGGGAGGCTAAGATAGCAAGGGAAAAGGCTGAGAAAGCTCTCAGAGAACAAGGTGAAACCCTGGCTCAGCTTCGTGCCCATGTGGCAAACATGGAGGCCAAGTATGAGGAAATCTTGCATGTAAGTACCACTCCCTGGAGGCCATCTTCTCAGTATCCCAGAACCCTCCAATCCTATGGCCCCAACTAGTGTGATGACACAACCATTGACAGAGCCATGATTTATAATCCCAGTACTTGGGTGTCTAAGACAGGAAGATTTTGAGTTCCAGGTCAACATTAGCTACAATGTGCTATGTTGCTGCTACATAGTGAGACCTAGACTCAAAATAGTCAGGAGCTGCCGGTGTAGGTCAATGGTAGAGCTCTTGCCTAGTGGGCACAGCCATGGGTTCAATCCCTGCACAGAGGTGGGAGGAGGGAAATAGGAAGAGGAGTGGGGAGAAAGAGCAGGGAAGGAAAGAAGTGGCACAGGCTTGTAATCCTACTGTTCTGGAGATTGAGGCAGGAGGATCACAGGTTCAAGGCCAACTGAGGTAAAGAGTTCAAGGTCCGCCTAGGCAGTATAGTAAGACTCTATCTCAAAATAAAAAGTGAAAAGAGGGATTGATGGACAGCTCATTGGACAGGGTACTTGCCTAGCATGTGTGAGGCCTTAGCTTCAATCCTGGGTGTTGAAAAGAGAGAGCGAGTGGGAGAGAGAGAACAATGGGAAGCCAAGCATGATGGTTCATGCTTGCAATCCAGTGCTTGGGGACCTGAGGCAGGAGAATTCTGTGTTCAAAGCCAGACTGGTCTACAAAGCAAGGGTATCTTATGGAAGGAAAAGGAAGCAAAGAACTATTACCAATACCAAAATATCAAGCTGGGCAACTTTCACCCTTCCCTCATTTCCTGGGAATGAACGCTTTTCATTCACAGGGCAGCCTGGACTGTCTCTTGGCCAAGCTGAGAGCTATCAAGCCTCAGTGGGATGCAGCTGTGCTGAGACTCCACACCAGGCACAAGGAGCAGCTACGTCAGTTTGGTCTCAACCCCCTGGATCTTTGAGGCCATTGGCCTCTAATCTCTGAGGCCTAGAAATAAAGCGACTTGATGTAGTATTCAACAGAACTGAATTGTGGCCTATAGCATTGAGGAATGACTCTCGTTGGGACACCTGTGTTCTGGGGTTCTGGGTTAACCCATTGTCCCACTGTCCTAAACACTGACTGAAGAGATGGCTCAGTAGTTAAGAGCACTCACTCCTCTTCTGAAGGTCCTGAGTTCAATTCCCAGCACCCACATGGCAGCTCACAACTGTCTGATGCCCTCTTCTGGTGTGCAGATGTACATGTAGACAAAGTACCCACATACATAAAATACATAAATAAATCTTTTTTAAAAAGGCCATGTGGTGGTGTACACTTTTAATCCCAGTACTTGGGAGAAAGAGGCAGGTGAATCTCTGTGAGTTTGAAGTCTACATAGTGAGTTCCAGGATAGCAATGACTGTTTCACAGAGAAACCCTGTCTCAAAAAAAAAAAAAAAAAAAAAAAAAGAAAAAGAAATGGACAAAGTTCTAAAGCCTCTCCTACAGAAACTAGATCCCATTCCCTTAGGCCTGGAACACTTTTGGTTCCTTTAAACTACCTTGGTTTATCCTCACCAACAAAAACACAAAGCCAGATTTATATGGAAAGACTGCATATGTGTGCATATACATATTTACTTATTTATTTGGACAGTGGCATACTAAGATGCTCATATGGAGGCTAGAGGACAACCTCCTGGAAATAGTTCTCTCCTTCTTCCATGGGGTTCTGGGGATCGAACTCAGGTTGTCAGGCTTAGCAGCAAGCCCCTTTACCAACTGAGCCATCTCACCAGCCCACTGGGAAAGGCAGTAACAGGACATTACAGTGGCCAGGAACCAGCTTCCGAGTTTCTAAGGTGTCCACAGAAGGAAAATATGGCTGATCTCCAAATCCTCGTGCTGTATAACCCTAGAATCATAGCTAGCCTGAGTTCTCGGTGGCTTCGATGCTAAAAGGCGCCACAGCATCACCTTCTGGGGCAGAAATTTGTATTTGTAGCACAGGTCCTCAAAACTTCTCCATAACATCCTGTGGAGACTTGGGCTCCCTCATGAGCCTGCCTGAGGTCTCTGCCCACACCCTCTGCTGGAGGTAGGCTCACGAGAAGGGAAGAAGACCCTGGAAGTCCTGCGATCAGTGGTATCTGAATCCTCCAGCTCCTGCTTCATTCCTGGCTTCTGCCACCTCCAGGGTGCAGAGCAAGGGTAGGAAAGCCACTAGGCAAATCTGTGCCAAGCAGGGGTATCCTATAGCAGCTCTGAGGGCAGGGTCCAGTCCTACACAGAAAGGAAGGACAGTCAGTCTGGGACTGGAAGAGTTCATTTTCCTGCCCCAACATGCTCAGACTGCTCAGGAATGGGACTTGCTTCAGGATCCTTCTGTCCCCACCTCCTATGACCCCTCTTGCACACCCCTCTCAGCTCTACCCAGCAGCCTCCTCTCTGCCCTTCTCATAGTTCCGTCTGTCTCTTTGATTTTACCTTTCCAGACTCTAAGGAGATCCAAGCTTCCAAGTCCTGCAGATTCCTAGCTGCCAGCTTCAAGCAGAGGGGTGGCTCAGCCTCAGTCAGTTGCTGAAGTCTATTCAGGTCATTGTCTCCACCCACAGGATATCCATTCACCTCCAAAACTGTATCTCCCATTTGCAGCCCCGCGCGGGCAGCTGAGCCTCCTGGGGTCACCTGGCAGCGTAGGGGACACACAGAAGCATTCATCAGGTGTTCTAGGGCTGGGCATGCAGGCAGAGGAAGGCACATGGGGCATCAGTCACCTGGGAAATGAAGAGACAAGGCCTACTGGCCACACAGCAGAGCTTGAATCCATAGCCACCTCCGGGCCCAGGGTACAAGAAGCATTGGCGGGAGCCAACAGGGCTAGAAGGCTCAACTGTGTCTTCAGCTGCAAAGTCCTTGGTTTCTGCCAGAGGGGAGGCAGCAATCTCTGTGTTCTCCAAGAAGAGGAGGGGAGACAGCCGTACCTGGGGTGGGGGGCAGACAGAGCAAACCTGTGGCACTTAAGCCTTGCTCCATTCCCACCCTCTCCCTAACCCGGTCAGTCACTTGCGAACCATGTTGAAGAAGCGGTCAGCCTCAGGATCGACGACAATGAGGGAGATGCGAGAGCCCTGTGCTCGGATCCTGGACACTGTTTCCTCATGGCCCAGCCCATCCACGCTTTCCCCAGCCACAGCCACCAGGCGGTCCCCAGCCTTCATGCCAGCCTTGTCAGCTGGCAATCCTGGGTCCACCTCCCATAAGAACTGCCCTAGGACATAGACATATGTGACATAGACATATCACTGCTTCACCTCCATGCTGTCCCAGGGACTAACCCCGTACATGAGAGGATGCCTCAGACTGGGGCACCTCCCATGATCGCTGAGAAGTGTGTAACTGGGTATGTATGACCATCCTAAGGCCCAGTTCCTACCCAACCGTAGGGCTGCCACTCACCGAGGCAACCGTCCAGGCCCTTTGCCTCCCGGAGCAGGAAGCCAAAGCCTTGAGGCCCTTTCTCTATGTTTAGACACCGGGGCTTGGCGGGCAGTGCCCAGCCCTCTGCCAGGGGCGCAGCAAGAGGCATTCCCAGTTGATGACACCGTTCCTCAACCTCCGGTGCTGCCACCAACAGAGTCACCTGATCGCCACTCTGCCAAAGCTGTGGGGACCCGGCAAGAGTTTAAGCATGGGCCATCAGCATAGGGATGGAGAGGCAGATCCCCTCAGCACCTCCTCCCAGGCCCAAGGATGAGGATGGGCCTCTCACAAACTATAGAGAATAAAAGAGGGGTGACATAGACAGATCCTCAGATCAGGAGGCGGGGTTCATGTAGAAAGCCACTGCAGGAAGCCCTACCTTCCTACTGAGCTGGCTGTAAGTGAACTTCTCCACACTGACCCCATTCACTTCTAGCAGCCGGGCCCCAGGGGGCACCCCTGCCCTCTCAGCGGCTCCTCCGGAACTGAGAACCAGCCAGAAAGAACCCCGATATCCTAAAGGCGGCAAAGGAACTTCCAGTCTCCTGCATGCAGAGGCTGAGATCCCCATCCCTGACTGCCCCATCTCAGGCCCTAAGCTCACCATGGGTGATGCTGAAGCCAAAGCCACCTTCATCTTTTACTACATGGCACAACCGGGGCCTGACTGCCGATCCTAGGGTAGGACAAAGGAAGGCATCGCTCCCCTGCTGAGCACGCACCACGTCAAGCACATGTTGTGCCAAGACTGTCAGCAATACCCGGGGACCGCTGGCCCTGATGCAGCGCACTACCTATGAAAGGACACGGGAGTGAGAGAGGTTGGCCCCCTGGTGAAATCCCAGGACCCATTAGAAATTGTATTTTCACTGTGGAAACCAGCTCTGTAGGTGCCTTTATCAAATCTTTCTAGTTGGGCACCTCCAAATCATGGGGTCTAGGGAGAGTGAGGCTTGGCCCATGCATTAGAGTGCCTAGGCAAATGTCAGACTCCTCTTCCTCTCAGAAGTGCTATGGAATGTTCCTTCGTTCCACATAGAGTCCCGGGCCAGCCTCACCATGGCGTAGTCCTCATGTTCCACAATGTTATTGTTCACCGCTAGGATCCGGTCTCCTTCCTGGAGACCGTGGCGCTGGGCAGAGGAACCTGGATCCACCCTGCACACCACATGGTCAGCCTTGCTCAGCTCGTACTGCAGATGGAACCCAAAATTCTTCTGCTCCTCTCTGCTCAGCAGACAGAAGCGAGGCCGTTGCAGGTTCCAGGGATCTGGAGGAGGAGGTGGGTAGGTAGCCAAAAAGGAGGGGGACACAGTTCAAGTACAGGACCATCAAACGACTGGTAGCCTCTGCCTCCTGTCAGAGGACTGGGCAGCTTCCAGCCTGCGAGAGGCTGGGCTTTATAGCTGAATGGACACTGCATGGCCAGGTGACTAAAGCAAAGGGAGAGCTGCCCCCCTCTACCTCTGCTCAGTTGCTGATATCAGAGGGACTCAGCTAGCGGTTACCAAGGAGATAGGAGGCTGTGTGGCACTGTAATGTCTCTAGGGAAAGGTAATCGTTGCCAGGGGTGAGGAGGTTACCAGACTGAGCCTGGTCTTCAGCCAGGGAGAGGACAGGATTGTCAATTCCCAGCCTTGGATTAAACTTAAACTTCCTGTAAGGAGGCAGGAGAGGCACGTAAGAGAAGTGTGTTGCTGGACTGGGGTCCCAGGTCCTATTGGAGGTGCTGATGGACAACTGAGAGCCTCCCTCTTCAATTCTCCTTCAACCCTCATACTACTTACAGAGTTAACATGGCCGTGTCTCGAAGATCTGCTGGACAAAGGAGGGGTAAGAGTAGAGACACACTCCTCCCCAAGATGGCACTTCCATGACAAAAACCTGAAAGGGCTTAGGAGAACCCCCAAACACTCTCATTCTGCTCCGCTATCTTCACACACAGAGCTGTTGATTCCCCTTTATTTCTCTTCCCAGTACTTTGGCACATAAATCTGAGCCTGTCAGCACAGGGTGTGGACCAGGAAGATAGGCACACATGCTCACCTCATTCCTCTTTCACTCTGTCTGTTTGCCTCAGAGCTACAAACCCCGATACCAAGTGTGTCCTAGACCCAAAGGTTCCAAATCTGTCCCCTCTGCCGCTGCCCAGAGTCCCCTTTCAAGGATATCTCCCCGCTTCCTACCTGCAGTTGCCTCCATAGTTGGATCAGTGACCCAGGACTTAAGAGTAGGGACAAGGTTCATTATAACCAGCTGACCCTCCCACCTGCCCCCCTCCTGAGTCACGCCTCCTTGAAGACACTGCAAGGAAACGATGGGGTAATGGTTAACAGCAAAGGGCCTTATTCTCTGGAAAGTGTGTGTCTACGTTTCTTCTGCCCCGAGTCCTGGGCCCTACCTTTCTCCAGAGAGCCTCTAACTGACCCAGTTGTTCTTATGCCAAGAAAAAAAAGGAGCTCACTGGTCTCTGAAATCCCAAGCTGGGGGCAGCAAGAATGAAAAGAGCAATGGGAATGCTAAGGCCCAGCGTGGACAGCCTTATCCCAGGGTCTCACATGCAGCCCCTCCAGCAACAAAATTATCTAAAAATATTGGTGCCTCTCCCTTTGGCTATCAGACTATTCAAACAGTGGATCCCAAAGAATTGGAATTTCTTGGAAGAGAAAAAGCCATCCGGGGCTGGAGAGATGGCTCAGAGGTTAAGAACATTGCCTGTTCTTCCAAAGGTCCTGAGTTCAATTCCCAGCAACCACATGGTGGCTCACAACCATCTGTAATGGGGTCTGGTGCCCTCTTCTGGCCTGCAGGCATACACACAGACAGAATATTGTATACATAATAAATAAATAAATATTTTAAAAAAAAAAAAAAAAAAAAAAAAGAAAAAGCCATCCCTGATGCCAGCCAGAACTTATCTCCCAAGAAGAGGTGTCACACAGTTCTGACAATTTGTCAAATCACTGCACAGGACAAACTGGAGCAGAGTCAATAACCCAGTTGTTTATTGTGGTTGGAGACCACAGCCTGACACAACTGCTTTGTACACATACCTCTTGCCCTCACTGTATTTGAACCTAAATTCCAGGTCAGGATCCAGAAAGGTGAGTTGAGGGGTGGAGGAGGTGCCCCTGGACCTCTTTATTTGTTCCTCTTCCAGATGTGGCCACCTGAGAGAAATCTCCTTTCTCTACTTTTCTAAGATTGTTTGTTTTGTTTTGTTTTTTGAGACAGGGTTTCTCTGTGTAGCCCTGGCTGTCCTGGAACTTGATCTGTGGACCAGGCTGACCTTGAACTCACAGAGATCCACTTGTCTCTGCCTCCTGAGTGCTGGGATTAAAGGCATGAGTCACCACTGCCCAGCCACTTTTCTAAATTTAAAAAAATACATGTATTTATAGCCAGGAGGTAGTGGCTCATGCCTTTAGTCCCAGCACTCAGGAGACAGAGGCAGATAAATCTCTAATTGAGATCAGTCTGGTCTATGGAGTGAATTCCAAGACAGCCAGGGATACACAAAGAAACCCTGTCTCAAAAAAAAAATTATTTGTGTGTGTGTGTGTGTGTGTGTGTGTGGTGTGAAAGTGAGAGGGTCACCCAGAGGCCAGGAGAGGGTGTTGGATTCCCTGGAGCTGGAGTTACAAGCGGTTGTGAGCTCCCCCACCATGTGGTGGCTGGGAATGCAACTCCTTCCTTCTGGAAGAGCAGTAAGAGTTCTGAACCTGCTGAACCTTCTCTCCCGCCTTTATTTTTTCACTGTTCTCTTTGTAAATAGTGATGGGGAAATCCTATCAACCAATCCCATCTAATTAAGGCGTGGCTACCTGCAGCGGAGGAGGAAAAACTGGGAGAATTAAGGTACGTGCCCTCTTCGCGCGGTGCCCGCTGGACATATAGGAAGTCGGACCTCCCACTCTTGTAGCGTGAGTTTTTCCCATTATAGTCATTAAAGTATAGTTGTTATTCTTGAACTGGCCTAGTTATTCAACGTACCGACCTAATTCGTTACAAAATAGTTTATCAAAGATTAGTGGCAGAGCTCAGCTTGTTAGCGCTGCCAGAGTCCAGGCATTAGTACTAAAACTCCATCAATACTACGGCCTCTGAGTCTAGAGGCCAGGAACTATCCTCAATAGAAGGTAAACCAGACTAACCCTTTCTTGGCAAGGAACAGGGGATCACAGGGAGTGGAAGACACACAGCTTTTTAATAGCAGCAAGGTGAGCACACTTATCCCTAGTGGACTTGGAGCCGTCGATACCTATGTTGTTCAGGGGACACGAGGCTGGAAAAAGCACCAGTGTGAGGATATTTTGTGTCCAGAAGTGAGCCTAAGGCAGGAATGGGAAGTCATCTAGTACAGCTGCTGGATGACAGATCCCCCAGCATGGCAAACATGAGAAGTGTGCCCCTTGGTAACACAATCAGAGGAGGGAGAGGCAAGATCAATAGTGGGGCAATTTGGCCACTCATGTGTCATATTCTTCTTAGTCCTTCTAGAAAAAAGAAGAAGTGACGCTGGGCGATGGTGGCGTACACCTTTAATCCCAGCGCTTGGAAGGCAGAGGCGGGAGGATCTAAGTGAGTTTGAGGCCAGCCTGGTCTACCAAGCAGTTCCGGATAGTCAGGACTTTACACAGAGAAACCCTGTCTCAAAAAAAAAAAAAAAAAAAAAAAAAGTGACATGCTCGATATCCAAGACCAAGCATCAGTTCACCACATTTAGCCTTGGGAAGTCTAGCTTGGGGTCCTGGCTGGATTTATGGGTTGGAGCAGCACAGTTGTACCTATTGCTTTAACTGCAGATCTTTCTGGAAGGAGTTGTGCATGCCAGGAAGCCACAGAGGGAAGGGTTTGGGGCCAGTGGTCCCACAACTAGGTCACAGCTGCCACTTTCTCAGCATCCAGAGTCTCCCAGCTGCTCCAGAAGGGTCTTGACCTCGCTCTCCACTCGAAGCAGCTGAGCCTTGCGCCAAGGATTAAGGGTGGCGCCCCGACTGTCTTCCAGATCCCGAAGCAATAGCTTGAGATGGCTCTGGACCCGAGCCGGGTCCCAGCTGTTGAGGTTGCGCTGAACTTCACTAAGGATCACTGACCAGTACTCAGATACCGCCGCTCCTTCTGTCAGCGAGGCCACAACCCGGGCACCACCTTCGCCTGAGCCCCCCAAGTCCCGAAGGACCTGGCGACCCTCTGAACTCAGCTCATTGAAGTAGAGGCTGGTGGGAAAGAGTTGGAAGGATGTCATTCATCGGGGTTTTGAGAAGGCCCAAGGATAGACAGAGAGCCTGGAAGCCTTATAACTCCCTTCAAGCTGGCCAGTGGGAGGGGCCAAGCATCTGTAACAAGATCTGGAGATGTAGCTTAGGTGGTTGAGTGCTTAGCGCGCATAAAGCCCTAGGTTCACTCCCTAGCATCACAAAAAGAATCTTCAGTAAGCCAGAGACAGAGGTAGAAGCCGATGGAAACATTAAGTGTGACCAGGGACAGCAGTCCCTGGGAGAAACGGTGGTAGGGAATCAGGTTAAGGGACAATCACAGAGGACTGGCTCAGCACTGGGTAAACCAGGATACGAAAGGGACACAGACAGCAGGCTCGGGTCCAGAGCACTCCCTGGGTAGGAAGGACATAGTGAGGAGAGGGGAAAGCGGGGTTGGGGTCTCGGGGCAGGAGACCAGCCAGGACTTACTGCAGCAGCTCCAGAGATGGGTGCTCCCTAGCAGCCTTCGCCAAGGCCAGAGCAGCTGCGTCCCCAGCACCATTGTAGGCCACGTTCAGTTCCTGCAGTTGCCTGTTGTGGTCCAGTTGGGCAGCCAGCAACTCCAGCCCCTCATCTCTGAGGTCGGTGTGTAGCAGGGACAGGTGTGTCAGCGAGGTGTTTCCTGCTAGCCCCTCCATCAGTAAGGCAACCCCTGCTGCGGTCAGTGGGTTGTTGGACAGCCTACGACCACAAGCAAGGCAAGGGTGGGGGTAAAGCATTGTAGATGCCCAAACTGGGTGTCAGGACTTTGGCCAAAGGGGGCACATCTGGGTGGGAGACCAGTTTAGATACAGAAATGGGACCCAGAAGAAGGGATGGTAAAATGAGGAGTGGCCCCTGCCCAGGAGGGGGAGTGAGGGGAAGCAGGCTTCTCTTCTCCCTCCTTTCTATTTCTCTTGCTTCCTGACTCCTTCCCCTTTTCTTTCCTTATTAGTGCCCTTCTTACACCTCCCTTTACTGCCTCCCCAGCATTTGGTCTTCCATGCTGTCTAATTCCACCATCTTTCTGCCCTCCCCATTAAAAAAAACACATTTACTTATTTTGTGCATTTGTGCCTGTGAGGGTGGGGGAAGAGGCTATGGAGGCCAGAGGACAGCTTGCAAGAACTGGTTCTTTCCTTCCAAGCAACTTGTGGGTCCTGGGAATTAAACTCAGTTTGTCAGGCTTGGCAGCAGCCACTTCTACCTTCTGAGCCAGCTTACCAGGGGTCCCCTTCAGCCAGCCTTTCTTCTTCCTCCTCCACCTCTCCTGATTCTAATCAGGAACCAGGACCCCCAGGCATCTGGGCTCCTAGGAAATCAGCCAATAATTTGGAAGCAACTAGAGAGTATCCAGCATTATGGTGAGTCTGCAGGGAACAGTGACTCTGTTGCCAGGCAACTGGCCCAGGAATTACTGCAGCTTTCCTGTCCCTGAGGCTAATATTAGCCAGGAGAAAGGCTTTCTCAGCACCCACTCCTGGTGTCTTCCTTGCTCCTTTCTTTTTATTTACTTTCTTTGTTTCTTTTTGAGGGCCAGAGTTTCTCTGTGTAGTCCTGACTGTCCTGTAGACCCTGCAGGAACTTGTTCTGTAGAACAGGCTGGCTTTGAACTCAGAGATCTGCCTGTCTCTGCCTCCTGAGAGCTGGGGTTAAGGGCACCTTGCTCCTTTCTGGTGCTTGTAATGGACCTGGGCAGGAAGCTGACTAGGGCCCAGACAACCTCTTTTCTAGAACCAGGGCAGGCCTGTGCTGGCCATGTTGTAAGGCAGGGTGCTAACCATGTCCAAGGCCATCAGAGCCTCCCACCAGGCCCCCTGCTAGGACACTCACCGCAGAGTGGTGATCTGGCATTGGCTGTGAAGCAGCAGGTCTCGGAGGTCCCTGCAGGCCTCAGGGCCCAGGCCGTTGAGCTGCAACCTGGAACGGAAGGTGGCCAGAGGGGAGGCGAGAGACCGGAAAAGCAGTTCAGCATGGAGTCCTCCTATGGACCGTGCCTCTCCCTCACCAGCCTGCTTCCTGCCATCAACACCTTTCTTCCCTCATGCTGCTCCTGTCGCTCCGCCCACACCTTCTCCATCCCACTCTGCTGTGGCCTGCTCTGTTGCGGGACATGAGTTGGAGGTTTGTGGCTGTACTGAGAGACGGAGCCTGGTTTGAGGATCAAGTAGGGGATCCACTCTTGGAGCAGATTAGCTGAACTTGGAGGCACTGGTTCCCACGCAGGGTGGGTGGTTGTCCAGCCTCCTTCGTGTGCCTGGCCTTCTCGACACACAGTTGTTTCCTTCTCTGTTCTTCTGCCAAGTTGAAACGCAGCCTCGGGGGTCTTCATGAGACGATGAACCCATGTGTAGCCACCTTTCAGCCTCCAGAACTATAAACTCCTCTCTCCTCCTTGAGACAAAGTCTTTTTTTAAGACTTAAGTATTTATGTATGTCTGAGTGCTCTATTTACATGTACGCCTCTTCTCCAGAAGAGGGCATCAGATATCACTACAGATGGTTGTGAGCCACCATGTGGTTGCTGGGAATTGAACTCAGGACCTCTGGAAGAGCAGTCAGTAAGCCATCTCTCCAGCCATTGTAGCTCAAGCTGAACTCAAACTCACAGTACTCCTGCCTCAGTCTTTTGAATGCTGGGATTAGGCCTAACCTCAGGTGTTGTGATAGCAACAGAAAGCAAACTCATACACGTCCCCTGGCCTTTCTTCATTCCTTTGGGCTCCCTAGCACCCTCTCTGCCCTGCTACTTATCCAACCCCCTCTTCCCTTCATGCTTGCACCTAAGGATTAGTCCTCACCCCAGTTTCCTGGCCCGCAGGAAGACAGGCATGAGAGTCTGCAGGCCAGCAGAATCCAGCTGGCAGGAAGCCAAGTTCACCTCATCCAGCGGATGCTTTCCACTTCCTAGTACTGAGGCTACCACTGTGCACTTGAGCGGCGTCATGCGCACACCTGCTAAATTGAGCCGGCGCAGGGAGCGGAGCACCTCAGCTGAGAAGCGCTGGTTCTGGAACTCATAGTGAAAGAAGAGATGGTCCAGAAGCTCGGAGGGGGGCAGCACCTGCCGACCCAGCTTCCCCAGTTTCTTCTTGATGGCCTGGGCATTCTCCAGGGCATCCAGGTTCTTGATGGGGCAGCCAAGCTGAGCCAGCACCGCCCGATTGTGGGCAGAGAGAAGTCCCCCCATGAACATGGGAAAGAGCTCGAAGACTTCATCCTCAGGGGGTTCATCTGGGTGACGCCGGGGGCCCTCCACACCTAGGATGCTGGCACCCATCTGATCCAGAACATCATCATTGTAGTAATCCTCCTCCCGGAACATTTCCAGCACCATGGCCTGTGCCACTGCCTCCCGACTCTTACTCACCATGCGCCCAAACACTCGTGGAACCACCTGGAAAAGAAGCATGGGAAGGGGTGTGGATTAACCACGGACTCCACACATCCAATCAGCTCCCTCCAGCTGTTCTAACCTTGGGATCGTCCCTTGAACTCACAACAGCATTGGCCAGATTACACTACTCCTTCTCTGAAACCCTCTATGGCTCCCTACTGGTTGGGAAGCAAACTCCAAACATTTAGTCTGGAATAGGAAACTTTTCATAATGTGGCCCCAAATGGACTTTTCTAGGGTCATCTCTCAAACACTTGTTTCATGCACTCCAGACATTAGGGACCTCCTTCTTTTCCCCAAGCTCTCATTCATTTCCCAGTCCAGGAGATGGTGGGGAAGAAGGAATATTTGCAGTTGTCTCTCCACAGGGGGTCAGTTCTGGATAGCTCGTGGATATCAGATGTGCCTGGATACTCAAACCTCTTATGTAAAATTAGTATTTATATATAGTCTATACACACCTAATTATATTAAATAATTTCTGGATTATTTATAACACTTAACACATTGTAAATGCTAAGTATAGAATGATTATGTGGTAATTATTTATGCTAAATAAACAGTACTATATTGTGTTGAAAAAGACCTATATATGTTTAACACAGATACTTTTTGTGTGGGCAGAGGATTGAGCCCAAGGCTTCACACATGTTAAGCACATGCTCAATTATGCAGCACAGTCCCCAGCTGCATTTTAGAAATTATTTTATTTTATTACTTTATATGCATGAGTGTTTTGTCTGCAGGTATGTATTGCACCACGTGTATGTCTGGTGCCTGTGGAGGTCAGAAGAGGACATTGGGTCCTCTGGAACTGGAGTTATGGATGGTTGTGAGCTACCATGTGGGTGCTAGAAATGGATCTCAGATCCTCTGTAAAAACAAGTACTCTTAACCAGGGAATCATCTGCCTCGACCTGGCCCTTGCATTTCTTTTAAAGATTCATTTTATTTTTAATTATATATATATTATTTTTAATATTTTATATATATACATATATATATATGCATGTAGGAATGTGTACATGAATGCAGGTGCCTGAAGAGACCAGAGGAGGTTGGGCCTCCCCAGACCTGGAGTTATAGGTGGTTGTGAGCCACTAAACATGGATGCTGGGAACTGAACTCAGGTCCTCTCCAGGGCTGAGCCATCTCTCCAACGCTCTACAATCTTTTTTCAAATGTTTTCTTTTACCTTTTTAAAAAATATTTATTTATTTATTGTGTATACAGTAAATATATATTTGCCTGCAGGCCAGAAGAGGGCACCAGATCTCATTACAGATGGTTGTGAGCCACCATGTGGTTGCTGGGAATTGAACTCAGGACCTCTGGAAGAGCAGTCAGTGCTCTTAACCATTGAGCCATTTCTCCAGCCCCCCCCTTTTTTTTAAGACATGCTCTTGCCCAGTGGTGGTGGCACACACTTTTACTCCCAGCACTCAGAAGGCAAAGGCAGGTGGAACTCTGAGTTCAAGGCCAGCCCGGTCTACAGAGCAAGTTTCAAGAGTGCCAAGGTTGCACAGAGAAATACAGTCTTGAAAAACAAAACAAAAAAACAAAAACAAAGACAGGCTCTTACTGTTGGGGTCCACACTAGCCTTGACCTCCAGGTCCTCCTCATTTAGCTTCCAGGGTACTGGGAGTAGAAGCAGGTGCCACTAGGCCCTGATAGTCAAATATTTTCTTGCTCCTGCTCTTGTTCTTTCTCCTCCTCCTCGTCTTCTGGTTTTTCGAGACAGGGTTTCTCTGTAGCTTTGGAGCCCTTCCTGGAACTAGCTCTTGTAGACCAGGCTGGCCTCAAACTCACAAAGATCCACCTGCCTCTGCCTCCCAAGTGCTGGGATTAAAGGCGTGCACCACCACCACCCAGCTGAGATGGGGTCTTGTGTCCCAGGCTAGACCTGGAATCTCTATATAGCTGAAGATGACTTTGAATTACTGATCCTCCTGCCTCCACCTCCCAAGTTCTAGGACCAGAAACACACGCCACTATATCTCATTCAAACACTTGCAATCTGCAGCAGAATGCATACACAGACAGCAGATGCAAGGGACTGAATGTTAAGACACGCTGTTGGAGAGTAGGCTGGGTGTTATGAATATATCAACACTGTCATCATCCAGATCATCCCAGCAACCATGATTGATGTGGCTCCTGCTGCTTCATGGTCCTGTGTGATCGCCCCTGCCAACCTCAATGCCTTCATCCTGAGCCTCCATCCCTGCTCGCTCTGCTCCCTTCCCCACAGTACGGAGGCTCCCCCTTTTTCAGTGTCTCCATGATGCTGCTTGCTAGAGTTCCTCCCACCCTAATTGTCCTCTTAACTAAACCTATAGAAATCGATTTAAATGCTATTCCAGAAGATTTTCCTGACTGCTCAAACCAGGTCTGTTTATCTCTTAGAATATCAGAACTTTTCTTACAGGCATTTATCATTTTTCATTATGTAGGCATGTTGACTTTTTTGTGTTTGGTCTATAAAATCAGAAAAGGCAGGAACCTGCAAAGTCACTAATTGATTTCTCCGACAAACCTAACACATTGTCCAGTGCACAGCAAGTACTGAAATATTTGACAGAGAAATGAATGAATGTGGGGAGGGTTGCTATGTCACCTCCTATCCTGGCAAAGAAACATGAGGCTGTTTGGTAGCACCACCTTTGAAGTCTCCACTATCGTTCATTTTCCTTCCTTTCTTCTTTCCTTTCTTTCTTTCTTTCTTTCTTTCTTTCTTTTTTGTTTATTTTTTGCTTTGGGGGTGTTTTTCAAGACAGGGTTTCTCTGTGTAGCCCTGGCTGTCCAAGAACTCACTCTATAGACCAAGCTCGTCTCAAACTCAGAGATCTGCCTACCTCTGCCTCCCAAGTGCTGGGATTAAAGGTGTGTGGTGCCACCGCCCAGCTTATTGTTCATTTTCCAAATGTGAGGTTCTTGCCACAAAAGTGACAGTACTCAATATTGATCTGGGAACAAGATCAGAGAATATCATTGTGTGAAGACGAATCAATAGGACCATCATGAAGAGAACTGAGGATGCAGTTCAGTGGTAGAGCATTGCCAGGCACATGTAGAGCCCTGAGCCCAACTCCCAGCTCAGAAGAGGAGGAGTGCTGGGTGGTGGTGGCACACACCTTTAATCCCAGCACTCGGGAGGCAGAGGCAGGTGGATCTCTGTGAGTTCAAGACCAGCCTGGTCTACAAGAGCTAGTTCCCAGGACAGGCTCCAAAGCCACAGAGAAACCCTGTCTCGAAAAAAAAAAAAGAAGAGGAGTGTGAGACTGTGTGTGTGTGTAAAGGAGTGTGAGACTCTGTGTGTGTGTGTGTGTGTGTGTGTGTGTGTGTGTGTGTGTGTAGAGTGTGTAGAGGAGTGTGAGACTGCATGTGTGTGTGTGTGCGCGTGTGTGTAGAGGAGGGCGAGACTGCATGTGTGTGTGTGTGTGTGTGTGTGTGTGTGTGTGTGTGTGTGTGTAGAGGAGTGTGAGACTGCATGTGTGTGTACGTAGAAGCCCAAGACTGACCCCAGGAATCATCCTCAATCACCCTTTCACCTTGTTTTGGGGGCAGGGTCTCTCAATCAGACTGAGCACTCACTGTCCAGCTTGCTCTAGGGATCCCTGTATCTCAGCCTTCGGAGGTGGAATTCTGTGTGGTCCACCACAACCACTCAGCATTTGCATGGGTTCTGGAGATCCGAACTGAATCCTCATGCTCGCACTGCGAGCATTTTCACCATTGAGCCATCTCTCCAGCCCAATGTCTTCAAGATAGACAGAGATTGGAGCAGTGCCTCCTCTCCAGACCTCTAGGGCTGATTTGCAAACAAAGGAAGAGCAGTGAAGCATCTGGCAGACATCATCAGGACCGGCTCTCTCCACCCCCCCCCAGGAACATCACATATCCGCCCAGCTCGTGGCATCACTCTCAGGCCTATTGGCTGGTTTCTAGAGTAGACCGGCAGCCAGGATGGACTGTCCTAAACCAATTACCTATGTCACTCATCCTCCCGGTACAAATGAATAAATGCCATTTGCTTTATAAACCTGTCTCCAGTGATTGAGTTAGGATGAGTCATTGCTCCTAGGGCCTAATCTCCTCTGAAGGAGCAGACACAATTGAGTTTCTGGGCCTGGGGTTACTGAGGATGTAGCTCGGTGGTAGAAATGCTGCCTAGCACTTGCAAGGCCCTGGGCTCAATCTCCAGCACCACTGAAAGAAAAGAAAAATAAGAAATTTCTGGGCCTGCAAACTGGACTGCCATGACCTCCCAGCCGCAGGGGGAAAAAAAGAAAGGCAGGCAGGCAGGCAGGCAGGCAGGCAGGAAGAAAGGAAGGAAGGAAGGAAGGAAGGAAGGAAGGAAGGAAGGAAGGAAGGAAGGAAGGAAGGAAGGAAGGGAAGGGAAAGGAAAGGAAAGGAAAGGAAAGGAAAGGAAAGGAAAGGAAAGGAAAGGAAAGGAAAGGAAAGGAAAGGAAAGGAAAGAAACTCTTGCTAGGAATCCATGTGGGATTGTTTCAAAAGTACCTGTAACCTCAATTTCCCTCTTATTCCCCAATCCTTACTGTGGCTTCTTTCTCCCCATTCCTTAGACCTCAGTTCCACTATAAACCAAATTTCCAAGGCTGGGCAGTGGTGGCGCACGCCTTTAATCCCAGCACTCGGGTGGCAGAGGCAGGCGGATCTCTGTGAGTTCGAGACCAGCCTGGACTACAAGAGCTAGTTCCAGGACAGGCTCCAAAGCTACAGAGAAACCATGTCTCGAAAAACCAAAAAAAAAAAAAAATTTCCAGAAGATTCCCATGTATACAAGAGGCAGCCCCTCCCCACTGGGAGAAGAGCAAGAATTGCATACAGATCAGGAGGCAGTCTGGAATCCTGGGAGGAAGAAGCAAGGAGTGTGTGTGCACGCGCATGTGTTGGTGTGTGTTGGAGGATGTGTATTGGGTGGTATTGCATGTGTGTTGAGTTTGTGCTGATGTGTGTGTGTGTGTGCATTGGTGTGCGTGTGTTGGTGGATGTTGGTGGATGTTTATTGGGTGGTATTGCATGTGTGTTGGGTTTGTGTTGATGTGTGTGTGTGCATTGGTGTGCGTGTGTTAGTGGATGTTGGTGGATCTGTATTGGGTGGTATTGCATGTGTGTTGGGTTTGTGTTGATGTGTGTGTGTGTGTGCATTGGTGTGCGTGTGTTGGTGGATGTTGGTGGCTGTTTATTGGGTGGTATTGCATGTGTGTTGGGTTTGTGCTGATGTGTGTGTTGGTGTGTGTTTCGCGGGCAGGGATCTTTACCTTGAGTAAGTTGAATAGCAGAGGCAGAATCCGCAGGGGCAGCAGCTTGGCCACAATGCCCAGTACCAGGCTGACATCCTCCCCAACACGGCCCACAAACTCAACCGCTTCTTTGCCCACTCGCTGCAGGGCTGTCTTGCGTAAACCCAGTACAATGTAGAGAGCAGCCAGGTATTCCTGCATGGCGGGTACAGTGAATACAAAGGTACCCAGGTGTCCTGGTTCCACACATGGGGCTAGGAAAAACCTCAGGGCATCTCGTCGGAAGATCTGCAGCAGTTGGAATTCTTCCTCTGTCTTGATGCCAGCTTCCAGGCAACCACGGACATCCTCTTCAGAGAAGTAGGTCTTTCGGGATGACACCCCCTCATAGGCCAACTTTCCCATAGTTCGGGCTGCATAGGCCATCAGGGATAAATTGGAGGGGTCGGTGCTGTCCAGTGTTTCCCCACTAAAGTTCAGACGCAGGAAGCTGGTATAAATGCTTGTGAGGGTTTGGCCAGCAGGTGTAGGAGCATGCAGGAAGTGCAAGGTTGCACACACAAGCCAGCAATAGGAGGGCAGGAAGCAGGCAGCGGCAATCTGGTGGTGCCCCTCCAGGTTTCGGGACAGCATCTGAATCAGGCTGTCCCGCTGAGCCGGTGTGGCTGAGACACCTGCACCCCCTGCACCGTATCCACAATCGGGCTGGTTAAGGCGGAGCTGGAAGTAGAGCTTCTGCAGGTTGGTATCGGAGAAGCCACAGATCTCACCATAGCGGCCCACATACTTGCTAGGGATACGGCCAATGGCAGAGGGCCGGGTGGTTACCAGAATGCTGGCCTGAGAAGGATATGGTTAAAGGTTATGAGAGAAACTTCCGTGTCTCAAGAAGCCTGATAGTCTCAAGCCCCTAAAGATGGACGGTCCAATAATGAAGGGGACCATAGTTATCAACATTATAACTAACAGTCTGTGCACAGTGGCACATGTCTTTAATCCTAGCACTCGGGAGGCAGAGACAGGTGGGTCTCTGTGAGTCAAAGATCAGCTTAGTATAGATAGTGAGTGCCAGGCCAGCCAGAATTACACAATGAGAACCTTTCCAGAAAAAGTATCAATATTAATTACTGATTACGGCCCCAGGCACTGAGCTAAGCTCTTAACATATGGTATTTCACTTAACCCATACAGAACAAGGAAAGAAGGACACAGAAGTTTGGGAAGGTAAATGACTTGCTCAGGTTCACACATTTAGGAAGTGGAGGGGCCAAGGGTGAACTAACCTAGGTACTGTCCTACACAACAACCATGTTGGCCAAGAACATAAAATCCCCTATGAAGCAGGTTAAGGGGCAGCATTGGCAGAGTATGGCAAAGGGCAACCCACCTCAGGAAGCATGTATTTGCGTAGCAAGTTGACCATGATGGCAGCTGGTGCCCCGGGTTGCTCTGGGTCATTACAAAGCCCTGTGCCTGCCAGCCGGAAGTCAAGGTTGAGACGCTCTAGGCCATGGAGCACAAAGAGCAGGCGGGATCCGGCAGCGGTCATCAGGGGCAGTACCTCCTTCAGGGGTGTGTAACGCTGGGTCACAAGTTGGCACAAGGAAGCTGGGGTGGATCCCAGGGATGACAAGTCCTCACAGGAAAAGGGGATGAGCAGCTCAAAGGCAGGCAGCCTTCCATAACACCAGTCCAGGACCATCTTGCGTACCAATGTGCTCTTGCCAGTACCTACGGTCCCATACAGCACCACTGTCTGCACGCGGCGCCCACAGGTATCTGGGTCAAAGAGCTGAGACAGGGCCAGTGGGGGCTGCCCAGCCTGGGTTCGCTGATGCCCTGTGGCCAGCTCTGCAGATGGGCGAAGCAGCTCATCTGGGGTGCTCTCGCGGATCACAGGGTCAACATGGACCGTGTCTAAAGCAAAGGTCGGTCCAAACTGACGCTCCTCTCTGGGCAACCGGCTAAACCACTCCATGAGGTTCCGGCGATGACTTTTGATGGCTTCTGGATGAGAAAGCAAAGGGTCAAGGCAAGCGATTGAAGATGCTAATTCTTCGGGCCAGCCAGGGTGAGTGTAGGTCAGGGTAAGGGAGTCAAACAGAGCTCAGCGATACAGGAACCCATTTTAGTATGGGAACACAGAACTCCCTTAACCAATAGATTACTCGGAAGGTTTAGAAGCCTCATGACAGAAAATAGGGAGCCTCTGAATAAATTATGCAGAACCTGGGCTGACTGGCTTCCTAACTTTCTCTTTGTATAGTATTTCTTTTTTTCCCATGATATTTATTGAGCTCTACATTTTTCTCTGCTCCCCTCCCTGCCTCTCCCTTCCCTCCTCTAACCCTCCCCCAAGGTCCCTATGTTCCCAATTTACTCAGGAGATCTTGTCTTTTTATACTTTCTACTTCCCATGTAGATTATATCTATGTAAGCCTCTCTTAGTGTCCGTATTGTTGTCAAAATTCTCTGGGATTGTGGTTTGTAGGCTGGCTTTCTTATGTTTAAAAACCACCTATGAGTGAGTACATGTGATATATTTCAAAATAATGCTTTCTAGTTTCATCAATTTTCCTGCAAAATTCAAGCTGTCATTATTTTTTTCTGCTGTGTAGTACTCCATTGTTTAAATGAACCACTTTTTTTTTTATCCATTCTTTGATCAAGAGGCATTTAGGTTGTTTCCAGGTTCTGGCTATGACAAACAAAGCTTCTATGAACATAGGTGAGCACATGTCCTTGTGGCACGATTGAGCATCCTTTGGATATATACCCAAAAGTGGTATTACTGGGTCTTGAGGAAGGTTGTTTCCTAACTTCCTGAGAAATCACCACTTTCTTTGTATAGTCTTAACCTGGCTACTGAACCCGAGATTGGCTGAAGGTAGAGAGAGAATGTCTCTGTAAGTGCTTTGTGTATGGCCCATGTGCACAGAACCAGTGATGCACAGACGATGGGAGGGAAGGAGACAGGGAGGGAGGGATCACCAGTAGATGACAATAATAGATCCTCTGGCCTTCCCCATCCTCCCCCTACTTCCAGGCCCTCTCCTGTCCACACCCCTTCTTTACCAGTAGCAGAGATGCTCTTGAACAGCTGTCCATGCCTCCCTGGTGGGGGAACGCTGTCTGCTGAGTTTCCATGGTGACGGATAAAGGCCCTGCGAGCAAAGACATGGGATGATCTGGAGTTTAGAAATGAGCTCAACCCTGGCACAGGCTTAGTCCAGTCCAGTCTGCACCTTCTAAACTGAGACCCTGACTCTTAGCCTTTCCAAGGATCAAGGTCTGCCCCTCCAGCCGTAATAGCTGCCTGCCTGGGACATAGACTGAACTCTACCAGATCTATTCCACTCCCCATTGTTATGTGTACCTACATAACCAATCGAAGCCAGCTTCCTCTAGATCCCCGGGATGTTGCCTCCATTCCGGCCCACCCTCTCTCCCAACAGCACATTCCAACCATTCCCATTGCCTGAGCCATGTCCATCTGTGCTCTGAGGTACTACACACCCAGGTCTCACCTAGTGGGCCCAAGGGGATGCACCCCTCTAAAGGGCCAACTCCAGTGGGTCAGGAAGGAGATATGCTCATCTACAGAGAGAAGAAAGAGGCAGCATCTGCAGCTCCCATCCACATCGCCCCACTAATGCACACCCCAACACTGATATCAGATCCCCTCCGATTTGCTCTTACAGTAGCATGTGCTATTTCCAAATAGCAGTTATTACATAATCTTCTATTTAGCCATATGATTATTTGATTATCATCCATTTCCCCTCCATGAGCACAGGGCTCACATCTGGTTTTATTCACAGTTGTACACCAAGAATCTAATCCACGGTCTGGTACACAGCCAACACGCTGCTAATGTCTTGGGTGAAAAACCAGATTGATGCAGTTAGAAGGGGCCCACTCAGCACCCTTGCCTTACGATGGGCAAAAGAGGCTCTGGGAGGTGAGGTGACATGCCCAAGGACACCAGCTATAGTACCACACAGCGAGGACTAGTGCACCTTGTGTCTGGATCCCTCCTTTTTTGGAAGCGCCATCTGGACCCTGAAAGTAGAAAGGAGGGGTCAAAACAAATCTGAGTCTCCTACTTACCTGATAGCTGGGGTGTTCTTCCCAGACCTGAGCCCCAAGAGGTCCTGGGCAAATGGCAGCTCCACCTCATCCTAGGAAAGTCAGAGCCTGGCACAGTAAGAACCACCTTCTTTCTGGCTCCCCTGCAAAAAGAATAGTGTGAGTGGGGTTGGCAAGATGGTTCACTGAGTAAAGGCTCCTGCTACTAACTCTGAGGACCTGAGTTCAATCCCAGGAACACTGGGTAAAAGGAGAGAAATAATACTCCAGAAAGTTGTCCTCTGACCTTTGTACACACCCCCCACAATAAACAAATGAATAAATGTATAAAAGAAAAACTTGCCAGGTGGTGGTGGCACACGCTTTTAATTCCAGAACTAGGGAGGCAGAGGCAGGAGGATCGCTGTGAGTTCAAGGCCAGCTTGATGTACAGAGTGAGTTCCAGGGTCTACACAGAGAAACACTGTCTTGAAAAACAAAAAGTAAGGGGAGGGTGAAGAAGAAGAAATAAAGAAAAAGAGAGAAAGAAAGAAAAATTTAAGAACAACTAATAATGCAAATTGAAAAACAAAACCATGAATGTATCACCACCAGGTGGCCCCTCAAACCTCCCATCTCTCTCCCTCTCTCTCCCTCTCTCTCTCTCTCTCTCTCTCTCTCTCTCTCTCTCTCTCTCTCACACACACACACACACACACACACACACACACACACACACACACACACTCCCTCTCCAACCCTCACCCCTAGCATCTAAGAAAGAGCTATCTCCCAAAGGAGGCTGCCTCCCGTCCTCAGATATCAGCATGTTTGAAAGGCTGGCCTGGCTTCTAGCTCTCCTCAGCAAGAATAATCCCAGCCTGAAAGATTCCATTTCATCTCCTACCACCTCCTGCCTCCCTGCTGAGGCTTCACAGCTGCCTTTGTCCAGACTTCCAGTCCGATCAGCTGCTTTTAGGTTTTATTTGGCTTGACTGCTAGCAAGCTCAGACAGGGGTGTTGTGTTCACTTCCAGCTCCTTTTCTGAGCCTAGGTTTCCCCCCAATCATCACTATTCACTTCCTTCTGCCTTTGTGTCCCAGCCATCATATCGGTTGACCTGAGTTTTCATGGTTTTATCACTTTATCTTCTGACTTTTATGTAAGCCGCCTTTAAGGCTGGCATAAATAATCAATGAATGTGTGAATGAACTTCCTGCTTGATGTAAGGATGCGCTGCCACTTCACCCAGGCCAACCTGGCCTCATCAGCCCCCTTTGTCAGTTACTACAGAGCTCCTCCAAACCCTGGATTCACACTGTATTTCCTGGCTTTTTTTTTTAATCCGTTTTCCCTTCAGGAGTGGAGACAGTCTTACAGATGCCTCCCTACCTACTGCTATGTGTCAGCCCTTATGTCATCATCCCAGAACTTATTTGGATCCTTCCAAGTCTCACAGGACCCCACTTTCTCAAGGTCTCTGGGCCTTCACACTCTTGGCCTATTCCGACCCCTCATTCCCTGCAGAAACCAATGCCCTAAATTTATGTTATTTAACAGCTACAAATCCCAAGCCCACACAAGCTATTTTCCTAGGTTTGCCACCAGCCCACTCCTCATATTCCAGAACTACTGGATTCTTGCTCTCACCTGCCTAACTCAGTTCATACACTTTGCTTTAGCAGAATCCCAGACACTTCGAAGATTCTGCTCAAGGTACTCTCTCCCAAGTATCTTCTGGCCCCCTCTGCCATTTGGCATGCCTGTGCCCCTATCCTGTTGTGGCTTTCCTCACTGACACTGGGGCTGAAAGAGGGGACAAATTTGGGAAGTGGCTGCATTGAGTAACCTGCTTTAGTAGGGCTAGCCAGAGCAGGAGCTGGCTAGGCTGTTAATTAGGCTGGGCACAGGAGTCACGGGGCCTAGAGAAAGGACCTGAAAACCTGGCATATCTCAAGATTGGCATCAGCTCCAGGTCCAGAGTCAAGATAAGACACGCAGGGTTTAGGATAACTATCTAACCAAACAGTTGTCATGACACTAATCAAAAGTAGGGGTGCAACAAGAAGTTGCAGAGCTCCTCCACCAACAGCTCTCCCACTTCTACTTGGCTTCAGGGAGTAAAGTGAAGCTGCCAGCAGGCCCACAGTCAGCGCCCAAGCTCCGGCAGAACTCCCAATGCCATTTGCCCGCTTCTGCAACCCAGCAGCCCGACTCTTGCTTCCCCGGCCCATCGCAGCCGCCCAAGCGTGGACCGGAGGAGCGATCGAGCCAGCTAGGCCTTTACCCAGGCTGCCTAGGCCCTGGTGCCCGTCGCCGCGGTCCGGAGGGATAGAAGCCGGCGTCTCGCGCTGGCTCCCAGCGTCCCCGGCTCACTCTGCACGGCGCGCCTAGGCCGCCTCCGCCAGTGAGCCAGCACGCAGCCCGGCCCACTCTGGCATCCCGCCCGGCCTGGGCACCGAAACGCGCACAGAGCGGAGACCAGCCGAAGGGGGCCCGAGGAACCGGCACCGGGGGAGGACTCCGGCCCCACCCGGCCCTCCTAGGACCCGGGTTCCCGTACTGCCCCCTGCAGGTTCCCAAGCGTCAGGCCCAGCCGATGATCTCATCTCCATCTCCCAGTATGAATATGTTGATAAGGCCCATTTTACAGAAGAAAGCTAGGAAGCGCAGAAGGGTGAAATGACTAGCGCAGGTTGTCCCATTTGGAAGTAGATGAGTCAGAACAAGAGCTCCGCCGAGTCTAAGCCTTCCTCACTCTGAGATATTCATCCCCAGGGCCTCCTGACCTCTCTTCCTGGTCACAACCGTAGCTTACCTCCACGCACAAAACTAAGGCTTCTTGGGTCCTCCTTTCTGTGTCATTCAGCCCCAAGACCTCTGGGGGGACCTCTGGTAACTTTGGCCAGGAAGGAAGACTGGGGACTGATAAACAGTTCCTACTCCAACCTGCTCTTCCTGTCTGACATCCAGTCATGGTTTAGCCCTGGGACTTCCGGGCCCTAAAAACCCCCACCCTCATCCCTTCCATTCAAGGAACACCCAAGGCTCGCATAAGTAGAATGTCAGAGCCACCGATCCCCTTCAGCCAAGGAACGCCTCCACATGCAAACATGGGTGTGCGATGTGCAGGGAACAGACATGAAATAGAGAACTCAGGAGAAAGGTTCCTCAGGGCAGGGCTGGGAAGAGGCTTTTGCGGTCTACCCTCCTTTGGAACAGAAGGCAATGGTGATTCTTTCATCTAGGCGATTGTCCATTCATCCATGTGTGGTGCTGGGCCAGCACTGAACATTCACCCTGGGTTACCAACCAGAACAAGTCATGCAGGGATCCACCATGTTGACAAAGAATGCTCTTCAGAGGCAAAGGCAAACCATTAGGAAAGCTTAGAAGAGGAAGTTACTACCTGCTTCTAGCAGAGACTGTGACTGAACTAGATGTTAAAAAAGTACTACAGAAAGGCATAATGGGCAGCATGGAAAATTTGAAAAGAAGTTTTTCCAAGATTGGAGAGCTGGCTCAGCATTTACGAGCACTGGCTGCTCTTCCAGAGGACCTGAGTTCAATTCCCGTCACCTACATGGCAACTCACAACCGTCTCTAACTCCAGTATCCGTGGATCTGACGCCCTCTTTGGCTTCTTTGGGCACTGCATGTATGTGGTGCACAGATATACACACAAACAAAACACACCCCACATACTTTTTAATATAAAAAAAATAAAAGAAGTTCTTTTACTGAAGTTGAATGAGAATGAACATCTCTGTGGATATAGGTCTCAGGGGTGACATTTAATAAGGGCCTGGGGCCTCCTCTAGTTTTACTCTACTTAACCTAGCCATGGGAAGTCAACTGTCATCTGGCCACAATTAATGGACATTGCTCAGAGCAAGCCATTCCCCTCTTACTCCCGTGGATATTACAGCTGTGTGGGTTTTAGTAATAACATATAATTCAACTGGCCTCTGCAGACAGAAGTCCTGTGAGTCATGATGTGGGCATGTCCTCTATTGTCTGGCCTTAGTATGGGGCACCAAGTGCTCCAAGAGCCATGCATGGCACAGAAAACCATCTGATCAGCTCTGCCCTCTAGCCATACCACAGAGAAACCACATGGTGAGAACACAGTCTCTGTGTCCTGGCAGGTGGGCATGGAAGAGAGAACCCATTTCTAGAGGGACCTGGAACCAGGGGGGAGGCAGAGCAGGTGGGTGACAGTGTCTGGAGAGCTCGTGGGTCACTTCTAACTGCTTCAGGTTCCTTTGCTGTAAATGGATGTGGGGACGCTGCTCTTAGCCCCATCTTGGGGTTACTGTGGGAAGCAAAAGAGCTCTCTTCGTGAACTTGTGAGCCATTCTGTCAGAGTTCTCAGTGCCTGACAGGTGACGTGGCTTCAGAAGGGCTACTTTCCCTCTCTAGTCTCTGCGGAGCTTCAAATCAGAGGTGTTTAATTATTTCAGAACTATTTACATTTGGGGCTGGGAATTTAGCTCAGTGAGAATGTGTTTAGTATGGGGTAGGGGAAGGGTTTACTTTTTCTATTTATTTATTTTTCTTTGTTTTTTCAAAATAGGATTTCCTGTGTGGCCCTGGATGTCCGGGAACTCATTCTATAGACCAGGCTGGCCTCAGACTCACAGATATCTGCCTACCTCTGCCTCCTGAGTGTTGGTATTAAAGGTGCACACCACCACCACTGTTGTGGGACATTTGTACATGATGTGAAGATGTATTTGCTGTGATTGGTGTAATAAAAAGCTGAATGGTCAATAGCTAGGAAGGAGGTTTAGGCCATATTTCTGGGGAGAGAAAGAAAAAGGAAAAGGAATTGAGGTGCTCAGGAGACGCCATGTGACACAGAAAGGAAACAAGCGGTATAAGATGGAAGAGAGGTAACGGCATATGATAGAATGTAGATTAATATAAATGGATTGATTTATGTGATAAGAGCTATAGGCTGAGCTTTCATAATTAATAAGTCTCCGTGTCTGGCGGGACAGCACCTGGGGAACACTACATTTTTTTAAAAAAAAAACCTGCAGAAGGTCTTGGAGGGCACGGTCTGCAATCCCAGCTATTTAGGAGACTGAGGAAGGAGAGTTACAAATCCAAGCTGCCTAGGCTACAGAGTGGGTTTAAAGCCAACCTAAGTAACAGGAGACCTTGTCCAAAACAATTTTAAAAGGCCTGGGAAAGTACAGGATCTTAGATTCAACCTGCAGCCAAATAAATAAACAAATACAAAATGAGACAGTAAAGGAAGAATCTGAAGAAAAGCTGGTGGCAGCTCGTTCCTGTAATTCCAGCACTTAGGAGGCAGAGGGCAACAGGGTTGCTTTGATTTCAAGGGAAACCTGGGCTATGGGGTCTGGAAGGAGCCTGGCAGTATAGCCCACCTGGTACAATGCTTATCTAGCATGCATGAAGCCCTGGCTTTGATTTGCAATGCATGAACCAGATGTACAGTGTAGCATCTGGTAGGTAGATACAAGAGAATCAGAAATTCTAGGCCAGCCCTGCAGTGACATAATGAGTTCAAGGCCAGCCTGGGCTACAAGAGATCCTGTATAAGAATAAATAAATTAGTAAGCCCCCCAAAATAAATAAATAATAGAAGTTAATATTAGACAAAAATAAAAGCAGCTGGGCATGGTGCCACACACCTCTAATCCCAGTACTCAGGAGGCCAAAGTAGGCAAATCCCTGAATTTGAGGCCAACCTGGTCTACGAAACAAGCTTCAGGCCAGCCAGGATTATATAGTGAGACTCTGTCTCAAAGAAATAAGCAAATAAGGAGAGAGAGAGAGAGAGAGAGAGAGAGAGAGAGAGAGAGAGAGAGAAGGAGAGAGGCAGGAAAACTGTCCGGAGGCTCTTCATGCCTTTAACTTGTAAGGAACCAGTTATCAGCATCACCCCAGGAAGAAGGTTTGTAAACACCCCCTAAAACAACCCAGAAGTCTTATTCTCCCTACTTCTTCTTCTCCCTCCGAATCTTCATCAGAAACAAAGTTAATCTGTCTACAGTGAGTACCTAAGCAGTCACAGTCCCACCCTAGTCCAGACCAGGACACTTCCTCTACCCGTGGCACAAATGTGTTGCCCCAGACAGCTGACAAGGCTGGTGTCAGTCCCTTCCTTCAACCCTCAAGCCTCAGGCCCAAGAGAGAAGAGGAGGAGACAATACACAGCTTCTTGGACCATCGGCCGCCAGCCCTTAAGACCCTCAGAACAATTGCCCACTCCAAACCTCTATTGTGTAGCACTGGCTGCTGATGGCTCAGCCCCAGAATATGTGACCCAGTAGGAAAGAAGAGGGAAAGGAAAAGAGAAAATCGGAGTAGGCCCAACGAAGTGCCTGTCACTCCCGTCTTAGAGGCAGGTGAGGCTCTAGGGCAGTGGTTCTCAACCTGTGGGTTGTGACCCCTTTGGGGCTGCATATCAGATATATAATATTGTGATTTGTAACGGTATCAAAATTACAGTAATGAAGTTGCAAATAATGTTATGGTTGGGGGGGGTCACCATACCATGAGGCACTGTATTAAAGGGTCACAGCATTAGGAAGGTTGAGAGCCACTGGGCTAGGGCCTTTGCTGCTTTCCATTGCCTTTTATGAAAGGCACTGACTGGCACTCTCCCTCGCTTCTATGAACTGTCTGAGCTCCCTGAGCCCTGGAGAGAGTCAAGGGTCACTTTGGCAATAGACCATAAGTTCCCAAACACAGCTTGCGGACCCAAGAGTGACCAAGAGCCCTGACCAAAGCTGAGAAGGGAGTCTGGTAGCAGAAGATTTGGTCTCCAGGTTCTACTCCTCACCCCACCTCCCTTTAGGAAGGGTCTCATGCTGCCCAGACTGGCCTTGAACTTCCTAGGTAACTGAGGATGACTTTGCACTGCCAATCCTCCTGTGTCCACCTCCCAAGTGCTGGGATAACAGGTGTCTACCACTACATCTGGATTATGCAGCACTGGGGACTGAATTTAGTCTTCAAGCATGCTAGGCAAGCACTCTATCAACTGAACTACATCCCCATTCTTCAAGGTTCCACTTCTACTATTTAAGGGCCCAGGTCACCTTTTACTCAACTGAAGAAATGGGAAAGGATGACAAGGGTCAGTGTGGGGTTGGCACTGAAGTTTTGGTCAGGTAGGAAGCATGACACAAATATTTCCATAAGATATACATTAATGAGTTTGACATATGCCCAAGACTTAACACCCCTGCCACAGGATCCCCAAAGCTTGCCAAGAGCTTCAAATCCCCTCCCATATCCTATAGTAGCAGGTAGCAGACCCATATTAACATACCACATCCTGTATAAATATAGGTTTTATTAATAATGAGTGAAATCCCACAAATACAACTGGCATCTCTGTAATGAGAAGAACCTGGGGCAAGTACAGAGGCGTGAGCACAGGGACTGGGGAAAGAGTCCTGGGGGAGGCGAACTCAGATGTAGGATGAGTCTAGACCCACCAAGGAAACAGACAAGCTCCAGGTGTATCTGCCACCTCGGCGTCCAGGTCCCGCTGCTCTGATGTCCAGGAACCAGCTGCTGACTGGAAGATGAAGATCAGTGAACAGAAATGTGAGTGAGCAGCAGGCAACTGGCGAAGGGGCAGAAGAGGGAGTGTCAGCTTGGAGCACAAAAGGATGGCCATGGGGGAGCCGTGGCTGAAGCCAGCTATGCCCATTCTTGTGCTTGTTGAGTCCTGACCTCCAGGAGGCAAGCACCCAGTGCCACCCCTGGCTCAAGACGGAGGGAAGACTGGGAGATAGACACCTGCAGAGCCCAGAGCCACACCGAATCACACCAGCCTCATTCTTAGCCTCCAAAGTGGGGTTCTCAGGAGGAGGGTGCCACTGTCCTCCTGCTGGCACCATCAGCTCCCTGCCACCATCACTCCTCCTCCGAGCCATAAGGGATGGTGCCATGTGCAGGGCTGAGATTGCCTGATTGCATTTGTGTGCCTGTGACTCCGGAGAGGAAAGGACCTGTGGAATAGAGCCTCAGGAGCAGCAAGAAGGGATGATCGAGGCTTCCCCGGCTCACCCCCCAGAATAAAGTGCATTCTCCAGTTCCAGCGGCAGGTGGGAAAGTGGCACAGGCATTATTGCAGAGAGTGCCATTGAGACCTACCCTGACTGAAGGGTTAAGGAAGGGAGTGGGACGTCCCATGGTCTCTCCAATCTCCAGGATTGGGAGTGGTGACCCAGACAGAAAACCCGGCTTCTGTCCCAACAGATTGTCCAAATTAGCCAAAGTGGGTATGGGGAGGAAGGGGGAGGAGGAGGAAGAGACTTCCAGAGTCCCTCCTTGCTCCATCCAATGTCCATGATGGGGCTCCCTGGGTACCCACCAGGGCCCAGCCCTGGAACTCCAACCTTATAGCAGCCCAGTTTACAAACACTAGTGTGGTAGGGACCCCCAGAAGGGGTCACTTTGATCACTTGTAAGTCAAGGCCTAGAGAACATGGGGCTCCCAGGCAAACAGCAGAGAAGGGTGCTTTGGGCAGAGGGGAGGCTGGCAACCTCCCAGTGGTCTTTGCATGCAGGTGTTGGAGAGAGGAGGGAGGAAGCTACAAACTGCATCAACTTGGGAAGACTCCTGGGCTTAATGGGGAGGGCTGGAGCCCTACTTCCAGGGCTGAGGCTGGGAGCCTGGAGACCCACAGCCAGACTGGAGCAGCTGAGGGAGAGGAGGGTGGTTGCACCAGCAACCAATGCCCAAGTCTACAAGTTTAAAACAGTTCCAAGGGGCTGGAGCTGGGGGCTTCCTGCCCAGAAGAGGTGGGAGCAAGATTCTATCTCTCCGACTTGACCCGGTACCGGAGCACAAGGTATGCCAGCAGTCGCAGGGCAAGGAAGAAAACGCCCAAAACCAGGAAGTCCATATAGAGTTTAGCCTCCTCCACATCCAGCTCTCGCAAGATGATCTGTGGATCCCGGAATGGGCACTGTTCATCTAAGCAGGTCAGATGTCCTCGCTCCATGCCATAGATGGTCAGGATCAGACCCTCAAAGCCATACCTAGGCAAAGAGTGGCATCAGGGCAAGACAGAGAGCACAGGACCCCATCCCTCAGCAAATCACCAGAGCCCAGCCACAGTGATCTCACACTCAGGTGCCAGCAAGGGTGCAGGGGCAGACATCAGACACGGTACCTCCCCTTAGGAGCTGGCAGAACGCCCTGAGGGGAGGGAGACATACCGACCTGACATAGGAGAGATAGGAACTCCACTGCAGGTAAGTGGGGATGGTCTTGAAGCTGACAAAGAAGCCGGAGAACAAGAGGACAGGGATGGCAGTGACCGGGCCTACAAAGGTGGCCACCTGGGGAGAGGGGCCAGCTGTTACAGGGTGACCACAGTTTCATCCACCCCTTGATGTCTCCCAGGAGACCCCACCTGTGTGACAGCCTTCCCACCTGGAGGGAGTTGGAGGCGGCGCCAATCAGCAGTCCCAAGGACTGGGCTACTAAGGCAGTGGCTATAGCCAAGGCAGAGAAGAGCAGAAAGCGGCTGGTCTCAGCTGGCTGGCCTGTCATCCAGTACACGATGCTGCAGTACACAACCGGGCATACCACCTGGGGATCAGCCACAGAGGAGGTTAGGGACCTTCAAGTCAAGCGCTGGGGACCTAAGTCCACCGCCCACTTCACTGGGGAATGAGGGTCCCAGGGACTCCTCAGCCCTATCCTGCCTCCACTCCCGTTCATAGCATACTGCTTTTTAGATCCACTCAGGTCCCCTTTCTCTCTGACGACATTTGTTTGTTTGTTTGTTTGTTTGAAACAGGGTTTCTCACCAGGTGGTGGTGGCGCACGCCTTTAATCCCAGCACTCGGGAGGCAGAAGCAGGCAGATCTCTGTGAGTTCGAGGCCAGCCTGGTCTACAAGAGCTAGTTCCAGGACAGGCACCAAAGCTACAGAGAAACCCTGTATTGAAAAACCAAAAAAAGAAGAAAAGAAAGAAAGAAACAGGGCTTCTCTGTGTAGCCCTGGCTGTCCTAGAGCTTGCTCTGTAGGCCAGGATGGCCTCGAACTCACTGAGATCCACCTGCCTCTGCCTTCCTGAGTGCTGGGACCAAAGGCATGTGCCATCACCCGGTGACTACATCTTATATAACTCATGATGATGAAAGACCAGGGAATTTTGCACCCGCGCGAGTGTGTGTGTGTGTGTGTGTGTGTGTGTGTGTGTGTGTGTGTGTGTGTGTGTATGTTGGTAAGCTGTCTAACATAGGTATAGGTACTGGTAACTGAACTCAAGTCTTCCGCAAAAGCAACGAACACTCCTGACCACTGAGCCATCTCTCCAGCCATATACATACATATGTATATATATTAAATAAATATTTAAGACTTATTTTTATTTATGTGTGTATGTCTCTTCACATGTATGCCACCTATGTACAAGAATCATGGACGCCAGAAGAGGGTGTTGTATCCCCTGCAGCTGGAGTTACAGGCAGCAGTGAGTCACCTGATGTGGGTGTGTGGGGACCTGAACTCTAGTCCTCTGGAAGAGCAGCAAGCACGATTAACCTTTAATCGCTGAGCCATTTCTCTAGTCTCCTTATATTATTAAAGAATTAACTGTCGACCTGGAGGGATGGCTCAGCCGTTAAAGGCTAGGCTCACAACCAAAAATATAAGAGTTCGGTTCCCAGCACTCACGGCTGTCCCTCCAGGTACTTAAAAAAAAAAAAAAGAATTAACTGTCTGTAGAAGAGAGCTCTGTTTTCCCTTGAGGCTGCCACCTTTTGGATACAAAGAAGCAGACACTGGACAGATCTGGAGATCTAAAGTAAACCCAGAGATTCCAGATACTAAGGTTACAGTATATCTAATTTTTTTTTTGTTAAATAAGCACATCTTAGATGCTCTTATCATAAAAAATAAGGTGATGGGTTTGTTAATTTGCTTCATTTTGCTTACTGTACCTAACCCTTAACATGAGCTGTAAACCTCAAACAGAAGTTTGAGTTTGTGATAATAACTTCTTAGCACGTGGGAGGCTGAGAAAGGGGATCACAACAAGTTCAAGGTCAACCTGGTCTAGATAGTCAGTTGCAGCACAGCCTGGGTTTACAGACTGGGGCCCCATTCCAGAAACCCTAAATAAATAAAATAAAATAAATAACTTTATTTCCTTGGCAATGCTGGGAATGGAACCCCCGATATCATGCATGAATGGTAAGTGCTTGAATCCCATCCTTCCACCCCCTGTGTTACCAAGTGAGTCCTTGTCTCAAAACAGAACACACACACATACACTTCACAAACAAGCACATGGGAAATAGGAACTTGGCTCACTAGCTACAGCTGTACAGGTTGTTTCCTGTACAAAGGCTCCCAGCTCCCAGACAGAGACAGCCAGAGGCCAAGATCTAGCTTGTGTTTCTCTCATAAGCTCTGTACGTGGCAGAGGACAGACCCGTACCTCCCCTTTCGCTGCTTGTGACAGACGTCTCACGTAGTTCTTTTGATCTCAAGCTATGGATGACCTTGAATTCTTAATCATCCCACTCCACCTCCCAAGTGCTAGATCATAGGCCTGTCCGGCCACACTTAGCTAAGGGACACTTCTCTGTAATTTGCTGAAAGGATTATTGGTGGCCCTGAAGCCTCAAATGAGAGGAGGTGGTAATATGATTAACAAATGTCATCTGGTATTTTTGGGCATTTAGAATGTGATAGCTTTCTTCTAAAAACTTTATAGGGAGTCAGTAAAATGGCTCAGCAGGTAACAGTGCCGGCCGGCCAAGTACGACAGAGTTCAGTCCTAGAATCCATGTATTGGAGGGAGAGAACCAAATTCTGTAATCTGTCCTCTGACCTCCCCACATACACTATGACAAGGATGTTTATACACATATAAGATAAATAAATGAATGCAAAAAAACCCAATTATTGGGCATAGTGATGAATGCCTTTAATACCAGCATTCAGGAGGCAGGGGTGGGCAGACTTGTGATTCTGTGAGTTCAAGGCCAGCCTGAACCTAGTGAGTTCCAGGACAGCAAGAGCTATATAGAGAGACCTGTCTCAAAATATAAAATAATTAAACTTTATATGCATTTAGTCATTTAATTCTAAAGCACAGCTCTGAGGAAGACACTGGTGGAGTTCTGTCTTACAGGTGGGAACACCGCTAAAACAGAGAGAAATGGGGTGACTTGCATGCTGTCTTATAGCTGGAAAGTGAGTCAGGCTCCAGAGCCTGTGCACTCTCTGCTGCCTATAACAGATAGAGACATTTGTTATTCTGCTATTATGGCCACCTTTTTATTTATTTATTTTGGAATAGGGAATCACACTGTAGCCATGGCTGGACTTGAGTTTATGGCAATCCTCCTGTCTCAGCCCTCCCCCGCTGCCAAGGGTTGGAATGAGGTGAGCCACTACACCTAGCTATGGTTACCATTCCTAGTTTGCTGTCCGTTTTCCCATTAGACCACACATTCCATGGGATCACCTATGAATCTGCTGGGGCAGTGGTCAGGGAGAGACTCACCTGAAAGGGCACATCAGCCATTGTCTTGGCCAGGTAATAGGCTTTGAGACTGTACCAGTAGTTCAAGTGCTCCCTCATGAAGACCGCCATCTCTAAGGGAACTGAGGGGGGAACGGGTAGGTCAGGCTTCACAGGCTAAGCTTTAGCCCCTCCCTCGTGCCTGGCACCCCCGCTCCCCCCAAGGCAGATTAGCTCACAGGTGAGCACCGTCGGCATGAGGGCTGCAAACATGAGGAAGAGCATGGAGAAGAAGAGGAAGCCAGTGTTGTTGAAAACCTTGCTGGCGTCATCGCCGATGTGCAGATAGAGGAGACCAATGAGCACGCCAATCAGCACATGTGACATAAACCTCAAGTGGGTCAGGACCTAGGGCACAGGTCATCAAGAGAAGAGGTATGTGTTCCAGGACAAGGGAGTAGGGGTGGGGGACACAGGGAAGGCCATGCTAGGATAGGAACTTCGGGGTGCCCTGCAGGTACAGAGAGCCAAGAAATATCACATGGGAGGGCAGTTCCCATCCCAGATGCTGAGAGTCTGTAGCCTAAGAGGTCCAGCCTACACCTCCTGCCCTCAGCTTGACATCTCACCGTGTCCCTGAGAATGGATAAGAAAGTCCTCCTGAAGAGGATGCAGAACTGGGTGAGGGTGCTGGTGGCAAAAGTGTGGCTTTCGATAGTCTCCACTTCCTAGAGGGAAGAAACAAGGCTGGGTGAGTGTACCCTACCCACCCATGGCCCATCTAGCTTAGTAGATGGGAGAGGCCCAAGCTCTTCCTAAGACGAAACTCAGGCCTACAGGAGGAGCCTTTGAGCTGCTCATCTTGAAGCTGCTTTAGGCGTGAAAACCTCAGGGAGATTGAGGGTGTAAGGGAAAGAAAGCAGATAAAGATACTTGGGTGGCAGGAGACAGGAAGGAGTCAAAGACCCTCTCTTGGTCATCTGCCTGGCTCCTGCTTCACTTCATGACCACAACTCTAAGGCCATAACTGTGTGTATAAGCCACTGGGTCTCCCATTGATTCGCAATGATGACAGTCACTAATAGCAATAATAGCCAAGCCTCTGGCTTCCAAGAGTGATGGCATCTCACCCAAGGAAGAGATCTGGCACTAGGTGGACCCTGGCTGCCCCAGTGGCCTGCTGAGAGCCTATGTGATTTGCTAGCTAGCCTTCCCACCTGTTCTGGGAAGTTATTGTGGTCACCCCCTGGGTTAGAGATGACAGCAGACCATCCTGGCCCTGAGGTCAGCAATCGCATTGGCCATGCTTTCCAGATGGTTCCTAAGCAGGCACTGAGGGCAATGCCCCAATGATGCTCGTAGGAGCTCTGGAGGAAGGGGTAGATGAGAAGCCCAAAGCTCAGAATCTACTGTAAACAGTAGATCCATTCCAAGCACCTGGCTTCCTATTACACAGTGGCAGCAATGCCTCTGGAGACAGCTTCCTTGGCAGGGTCATTGTCTATGGTCCCATCTCCCATCCCCCATTCTGCCCTCTCCATGCCACTCACCGGAGGGCAAGTGGGGCAGTGGGCAGGGACCTCATTCTTCTCAGGGCTGCTCTTCTTCTCAGCCATGGTGCAAAGGCCATTCTGCACAGCCCTGAACAGCATGGGGTTCAGGTCTCCATATTCACCAGAGGCCACCTCAATGACTAAGAGGACACAGAGCAGAGTGCTCAGCTAGTTTCCACCCTCAACTCCCAAGGGCAGGTCAGTCCCTCTTTGGTATATGGGGAAGGCAAGTGACAATGAACTCTCTGTCCCCAAGAGGCCTCCATGACCCAAACCCAAAGTTTGGCCCTCTTCTATCATCCATCTCTTCACTGGAGCCCCCACTTACTAAAGTCAGCAGGGTTGTGGTAGGTGGGACAGTGCAAGCCAAGCCCCTTCAGATAGGGAATCAGGTTGGTAACCACACCCTTGAAGATGCATTGTCCCTGGCTCAGGATGTAGAGCTGAGGGAGAAAGGAACACACAAGAAAAACATGACCAGTGAACTGGGGGGCCCACTGACACTTCTATCCCTCTATCACAGGCCAGTCTTCTTGGAGACTCGGGGATACTGACCTTGTCAAACATTTCAAAGAGCTTGGCACTGGGCTGGTGGATGGTGCAGATGACGGTTCGTCCCCCATGGGCCAGGGACTTCATGAGGGACACCACTTGGAAACAAGAAGCGCTGTCTAGACCGCTGTCCAGAGAAAGGTCACCAGGGACCAGTGAGGTGGATGTGGCTAAGAGGTGGTGAGTGAGGTGGGGTGGCTTCTGTGAACGGGACGGGTCTAGTGGGAGGGCACCCTCTGGACACCCGTGGGCTGGTTAGATTTTGTCAACTTGACACAAACTGGAGTCATTTGGGAAGAGGGAACATTCATTAAGAAGATGCCTCCATCAGAGCAGCTGGTGGAGACATTTTTCTGATTAATGATTGATGTGGGAGGGCACAGCTCACTCTGTGTGGTGCCCCCCCCATCGGGTGGTCCAGAGTTGTATAAAACAAAAACAAAACCAAGCTGAGTGAGCCTCAGCGAACAAGCTAGTAAACAGAGCTCCTCCACGGCCCCTGCCTCTGCTCCTGCATGAGTTCCTGTCCTCAGCAGTCTCAATGATGGACTGTGATCCGAACATGGAAGCCAAATAAACCTTTCCTTCCCACGTTGCTCTGGGCCGTGGCCTTTATCACAGCAACAGAAAGCAAACTAGGGCAGACCCCCCCAGATCCTGCACATCTTGTGTGGCTCAGATATTTGCAAGCTCAGAGTACTACTCAGTTTGAAAAACCATATGCCAAGCACCTCTTGCATGCCAGGCACTGAAATGGCAGAGGCGAACACTCAACTGGTCTAGAGAGACACAGAGGAGCTCAAGGTTGACTTTAGAGAATGTGCAAGGTGTAGCAGCAACACAAAGCAAAAGACTGGCAGGGGATCAGCCATGCCGTAAATGTAGCAGGGGATAGGAGAATGGCTAGGGAAGGTTCAGAGTCTAGAAAGAGAAAGAGCCTGTGAAGGGACAAGGGAGGAGTCATGATGAAGGGCACACAGAAGACACAAGGGTCAAGCTGAGGGGCATGGAACACAGGGTTTGATGGGAATTGCAGGCAGCTCGGCATTATTAGAACATAAAATATGAAAGATGGGAGAAGCAGCTGCCTGAATATTTTGATGGCAAATGGGACACTGTGTGGTTTGAAGCAGGAGAGTGGAACTTGCTAGATCTGTTGTTTGGAAAGCCCATTCTGGCTGCAGGTTAGAGAAAGGTGCCTGGGAGCCTGAAGGCAGGGAGATGAGCTTGTTGTCCTGAGCTCAAGCACTAGGAACGGGGCTGGGAAAATCTGAGAGCTACCCAAAGGAGGACTTGATGACTAATGGCTGTTGAGGAGAGAAGGAGATGTCAATCAAAGAGGGGGAGGGGTGCATCCAGATCTCTCTACCTGGATGAAAGACAGGGCAACTTGGCTACAACTGGATTAGCAAGGAGTCCCCAGAAAGTTGCTAGCAGGAGATCTAGTCTCCAGCCAGGGAGGCATGAACCAGATTCAGCCCTGGCTTAGGGCTGAGAAGAGGAAAACCCAGGTCAGGAGAAGCAGGGAGATACCTGGTAGGCTCATCAAAGAACATGACAGGTGGGTTGTTGACCAGTTCCAGGGCAATGGCCAGGCGCTTCCTCTGCCCTCCAGAGAGCAGGGCTGTCCTCGTGTGAGAGCAGGACATCAGGCCCAGGGCTGTTAGGATCTCTGTCACCTGTGGGCACCCCACCCAGCCCCAGTCAGCCTTAGTGTCTCTGTTTCACCTAAGCAGCATCCCACTTTCACAGAGGTTGGCTGAACTCCTAAGCCTCAGATTGGCTCCCTCCCTTGCACCCCTACCCACTCACCAGTTCCTTCTTCACCTCTTGCTTCTCACTCAGCTTCAGGTTGGCAGAGACCTGAAAAGCAGGAAGTAAGTGAGGAGGGGCATGTGTGCCAGGCCCTGCCCAGAGCCTTCAGCTGGTGACAGAAGGGGAGTGCAGAGGAGAAGGCCACCCTCTCCTCACCATCATGGCCTCCAGCACTGTGAGGTGTGGCAGAAGCATGTCATCCTGCATGATGTAACAGGACATCTTGCGGAAGGTCCTCAGATCTCGTGGCTTCCCATTAACCAGGATCTGCCCCTTCATCCCTGACTCCCTGCAGGGAGAATGGTTGATGATCAGCACCAAAACCTCTTAGAACACCTTCTACACCCCTCCCTCAAGAGGTTCCCCCTCCTGAGTCCTGCCCCACTCCCATTCCTCATGCTCACCTATACCCTGCCAAGATGTTCATGAGCGTGGACTTGCCAGCCCCGGAGGGGCCCATGATGCCAATCAACTCTCGGCGGCAGAACTTACCAGACAGGCACTTGAGGAGGGTCTTGTAACCTGCAGCAAGGGCAGGAAGGGGTCACTGGTGAGGGCTAATGATCTCACGCATCCTCAAAACATTTAAAGAGGAGGCCTGGGGAGACAGCTCAGTCAGTAAAAGGCTCGCCACACAAGCACAAGGAAGGACTCTAGTTCCATTCCCAAAACTCTCTTAAACTGCCTGGCTCAGTCTGTGCATAGTGATCCCTGCATATCATTCCGAACTTGGGAAGCTGGGACAAGGAGATTGTTGTGAGTTCAAAGCCAGTCTGGACTAGAACCCTGTCTAAAACAAAACAAAACAAACAAGCAAAAGGGCAGGAGATATGGCTCAGCAGTTGAGAGTGGACACTGCTCACGTAGGGGACCCAAGTTCTGGTCCCAGCACCCACTCTCAGTGGCTCACAACTCCCTGTAACTCAGGCTCCAGTGGTTATGGTGCCCTCTTCTGGATTCTGCAGGCACCTGCACTCACATATCAGCCCCCTCACACACACACATACACATTTTAAAATGAAATTTTACTTTTGACAACAATAACCAAAAGGTTGGAACTGATGATCCACACTTGTAATCCCTGTTTGAGAAGGCTAAACCAGGTAGCTCCCCAGACCTCACAGGCCAGCCAGAGACCCTGCCTCAGAGAGCAAGGTGGATGGCTTTCGGGAAATGACATCTGAGGTTGACCTCTGGCCCCCCCCACACACGTGCGAGCACACACACACACACACACACACACACACAGAGGTGGAGAGAGGGAGAGAGAGCACCCGTAGAGGAGGGTCAGTCATAGAAGAGACAGCCACTGCTGAGTGGAATTGTTAGGATGGGCAATGGGCAAGCAGCGCTTACACAGACGCTCCCACCCTCTCACCCTGTCCCCCTAGAAATGACTGCCACTAGCGTTAGAATCCAGGGGTATGCGACAGTCTCTTAAAGGCTGCAGGAAAACTGGCGCCCTCCTGAATGACTATAGCGAGAGCACTGGTCCTAGAAAACCAGGCTCTCTCCTCACCAAAGTGCATGCTGGCTTACACACTCCGAGGACACGTCCACGGAGCAGCCCAAGCTGACTGCCTGTCCTGTGTTCCTGCAGCATCTGTGTTCAGATGCCAGCACGTTTGTCACTCAATGTGCCTGTGCTCACGCCCCTCCCCCAGCCTCTGAGTCAGGGAACATCTTGGGGGAGGGTCTGTGTCTTATTCATCTTTCTTGTCTGTCTGGAATGTAAGAGATGCTCTTGTCTGTCTGGAATGTAAGTGTGTTTCGCGGAGCTTTTGCTCTATTCTGGAGAGAGAGGGGAAAAATGTCTTCTTTCTGCTGTCTCTGCCCTACGAGCTTGTCTCTCCAACCCCAACGCCCAGTAAAACCTCACCTGTCCTTCGCTCGCTGGAAAGTAGCCTGTGCATAAGGCATAGCGGAAGGAGTCAGGTGGATCTGGGTCAAATTCTGGATCCACATTACCAGCTGTGTGACCTGAGGCGAGTCGCTTAACCTCTCTGAGCTCCAGATCCCTCCTCTGTAAGATGAGGATGATGGTGCCTACCCCACAGAGTTGTCGGGAAGAGTCATTCAGCTAACATATGTAAAACATATGGCTCGGTGCTTGGCACATACTGTGCATTTCACAAGGCATATTGCATTACAATTCTATTTGACAAATGCTTATTGAGATCTACTATGTGCTAAGCTCTGTACCAGACACTAGGCAAAAACTAAAACAAGGGAGGACGTGGTTTCTGCATTCAAGAAAGTTACAGACTAGGTAAGACGAACGGACAAGAAAACCCCTACGGTGGGAATGGAAGAGATAAGAGCGGATAGCAGAGATGGGGCGACAGCCACTCACCCTCAGAGGGTGACGGTACGGCGGAAAGCAGCGGTGACTTCATGGAAGATGTGGCATTGGAGCTAAAGAGGAACAACAGACACCTCCAGGCTTTAGGAGAGAAAGCACTGCTATAGCATAATCCAGGGGACCAGGACAGAGGCAACTGATGAGCAGCGGAGTGGACAGGGAAGTGAGGCCAAGAGCCAGGGCCTTGCCTGCTAAGCTGGCAGACCTGCTGTGCTGAGAACTCAAGCCTTCATCCCTCGCCTAGTCCTTAGCCCATGTAACTGCTGTCCATGGCACCCGCTACCATGCCCACTGTTGGACTGGACCACACCAACTGCCTGCTCAGAGCCTAATCGCCCTCAGCTGTTCCTCCCAAGGCCACACAGCCAGGTCTTCACTGGGAGACCTTGGGTCTTAGACCTCTCCTAAGCTCTCCTCATGGTCAATCAGAAAAAAGATCCTGGCGCACACATTCTCCAGCACACATTCCTCAGAACCACACATGGGAAGTGACTTCTTGTACAAGGGAAGAAACTGCAGCTGTGAACCTTCCCCTTCATCTGATGCCAGAGCCGATGCCAGCAAAGCCAAGACCTAGCACAAATATCATCTTACCCTTGTTTGCCTTTAAAGCACTTTCAGGATACCAACTCGGCTGAGCTCCCCAAGAAACCCATGAGGAAAGTTAGTCCAAGAAAGGACAATCGGCCTACCAAAGGCCACACAGCTTCCCTAGGGCTGGAAATAATTGTCTCTTAACTCCCCCGTATCACAACTGTTTGGCGCCTGAGGGACCTGCAGACCTCGCCCTGGAGAGACATCGATGTTCTAGTCTTACTACGGTCAATAGCTCTGCAATTTTGTCAAATCACTAAATCTTTTAATTTATTTATTTAGGTTTTTGGAGATGAGGTCTTCCATATGCACTCCAGGCTAGCCTTGAACTAACGATCCTCCTGTGAGCCTCCACTGTGTTGAGATTACAGGTGTGTGCCATTATGACTGGCAAGTCACTTAATCATTAGGGTCTGTGATTCCTCATCTAGAAAAGAACACTAGTTGGCTGGGATGTAGCTCCGTGGTAGAGTGCTTGCCTAGCATAAGGAAGGCCCTGGCTTCTGTCCCCAACACCATTAGAAAACAGACAGTAGTACTCCCTCCCAAAGACTTAATAGGGTTCTTATGTTATTAAGTGGGATCACTAATAATTAATTGAATGTATTTGAAAAAAATAAATGTCATACACAGAGGAGACTGGTGACAGATCCTCACCCAGGGAAGGCAGTGCTCTCTCCCAGATCTCCTACACTTCCTGTCTCTGCCACCCTTAATCAGGTTCTGTCCTCTCCAGAGGGGAGAAAGAGCCAAAGAATGAAGTAGCCAGGCAAAGGCGGGCAGAGGGCAGAAAAGGGACCAGGACTAAAAGAGAGCAAAATGGATAAGAGGGTAGCTGAGGCTGGCAAGGTCAAAAGGGAGGAGTCCCTAGCCAGGGCTTCCACCACCCTGATAAGGTGAAGTACCTAATCTAGCCACATTTCTTTTTGCCATGAAATTCTGAAGGCCAAGGAAATAACACGGACCTCATCGTTCTACCCAGGCCTGGTCTGAGAACTGAAGGAGACTGCTTAGGCCTAGGGTATTGGGTAGGGAGCCCAGATGCCTCAGGGTCCACTAGCTCAAACCCCCATGACCACTTTGGTCACCCATGGAAGTGAGCCAACATGTAGAGACAGCTCACACTGAGCCCTGTTCTGAAGCACCTCAAAGCTATGACACTGTCTCAGCTCCACCCCTAGTCCACACCCAGCTCTGGGAAACAAACCCAGCCTCTAGGTTCCCAGCCCAGCTAGGACAGCTCTGGGAAACCTGTCTTGACAGGAGGAGAGGGAAGGAGGTGGGGCTATGATGCTAGGCTTTGGACCCTGCTCTGCTTCTTACTAGCAGGGGGACACTTGCCAGGTTTTCAGCTTCCCCAAGCCTCAGTTTCCTTATCGGTAACCATCTCTCCTGCCCAACCTCCACCCTTCCAGAGACTGTGGTGGGAGTGAGAGGGCAGGAATGGGACCTTCTTTAAAAATAGGAGTAAGGATGCTGTTGGACATTGAAAAGAGCCTCCATAGATAGAGCATGCCCCTTCCCCAAAGCAACCTTCATAGGTGCAAAGAGAGAGAGAGACAGAGAGAGAGAGTTCGTTGGAGTATCTGAGAGAGACTGAGAAAGAGGGAGACTGAGAGACTAACTCAAGGACCAGAGGTCATAGGGTCTATTTCAGAAGAGAAAACTTCAATAGCCAATTGAACTTAGCTTTTTAGTGCTGCAGATGTGGGGAGCAAGATCTTGTACTTCAACAGCATGCAGTGAATGAGGGTTAGGGCCTACAAAGCTCACAGTGGGGGGGCCTTATGATACTGAAGAGGCAACTCAGGGAGACCGCCCAGCTCCCCATGGGACTACCACGTACCCCGTTTGCGCCAGCAGGACCCCTCCCGCACGGAATAGGACAGTTCCACAAACTCGATGTCCACAGCAGAGCGCTTGGGCAGGTGAGAGAAGCGTTGTGCTTCTGTAATGTGGTTCTCCACCTTCTTTAGATGCGTGGTCAGCACAGGGGGCTCTGTCCCGTCCTCCAGCGCCACAGCCATGGCCACAGCCCCAGGCCCCAGCCCACAGCCCACGGCCTCCAGCGCCTTCTCCGCCATCACACAGCCGGCCTGCCGGAAGAGGGCCTGCTTAGCTCCCAGCAGACCCTCCAGCCCTTGTTCAAAGCGCCATAGCTTTCCGATGCTGCCCCGCCTCCACTCCCCCAACCCTGCCTCCTTCTCAGGGCAGATCCCCAACTGTCAGCACCCCTCTTCCCGCCGGGTCTTCTGCACCGGGCAGCACAGTCCCAGGGCAGTGACACGCAGTCGCGACCTCTCCTAGGTCCTGGGCAGTTTCAGCCTGACTTGGCCTTGCCCGCTCCTCCCTCCCCGCCGCAGCCTTAATCTCCTTATCCCCGCAGACCGGCAGTCCCTGGGGGCTGGCGAGGGCGGCCACCGGCTCGGAGATCGGGGAAACTGAGCAGCACAGGCTGGGCCCGGGGAGGCTTTGGCCTTGGCTCCGCGCCCCCCTCTGCACGGACTGGCGCCACTCCTCGGCCGGCCTCCCCATCCCGCGCCGGTAGCCGTGCGCCTCTGGACTGTCCCCAGACACAGTCACAGACCCCAGACCCTCCACACCTACCCTCTGTCCCCCACTCGCCTGGTCACCTTGACGCGCCTCCGGCTCGCGAGACGCAAGGATGCTCAGCAGAGATGCTCAACTGGGATGCTCGACCCGGATGCTCAGCGCCGCAGCGCGGGAGGTGGACACTCCCGGCTATCCTCACCTGCCTCCGGTGCGGCACCGGCGCCCCGGCTCCCCTGTCCCGGTAGCCCGGGCCGGGGCGGAGCCAGGCCGGGGCGGGCAGTAGAGGAAGGCCGGGCTCAGGTCAGAAAGGATGACACGGTTGCAGAGGGTTGGTTGAGGTTTCGCCCTGACTTCACTTGGATGAATCCGCCGGTCCTTGTAGTCTGGTCCCAAGCTTGTCCTCCGGAGCTAGTCGGGCGACAGCGTTCTCTTCCAAGCTTCTGCTAGCCGCCGGTCCTGCTGCTCTTAAAGGGCCCGTGCCTCCCCACATCCGATGGATGGCAAGGATGGAGGAGACGTCGAGAGCAACGCCTGCAGCGCGGGTGCCAAAAGGGGCGCTTTTGTGAACCCAGGACAAAGAGTTAGCTACAAAAGGTCAACATGAGGTCGCTAAGGGAAGGAGACTTGAAGTCACTCAGAGGAGCAGAGTAGTAGGGTGCAGAATTCATCATGCCCAGGGGGTTGGGAAGCTGTCAGTCTATCTGCACGCACAAACCCCTTATTGCTTATCTCTTCCAGTTCAGCTTTGGAGCTCAACCCCACCCAGTCCTAAACTACAAAGGACTTCAATGTTTAAGTCTGAGGGTATAATTCTTGGGACTTTGAGACAGCCTTTCTCACATCTATTCACATCTCCCCTCTCTAAGGGCTCAAGACGACACTAGTTATGAAGAGATCGGGAACAGTAGTTATGACAAAGCTTGCAGGCATCTCCAAGGTTAACTTGGGCCCCAGCCACAGCCTGCTTTGGCCATAAAAATCTTTATTCCACCAGCCAGATAGGTACAGGTCTCGGAGCCAGCATAGGCTGATCTGGGAGGCTCCAGGGCATGCACAGGACTCTCCAGACACTGTCTTGGATGTCTTTTTATACACATATGCCTTTTTCTCTCACCCTACAAGCTTGGACTCTGAGTTCTCAGAGTGCTTACACTGGCACTCCCCTTCCCACCCCTACACATGCCTTATTTTGGCCCTTTTCCAAACAATTACTCTTGGCCCCTGCCTGCCCTATCCTCTGTGTCTTCCAGGGGTAAGTAGGTTAGCCAGTCAAGACACGTGACTTGAGCTTTTTAGTTCCCACCTGTCACACGGAGAGACAGATGGGCGGGAGGCTGCTTAGGCTGCTGTGACTGCTGAGGGTTCTACCGCAGCAGGAGAGAGGTTATTAGCAGTCAAACACCTGCCCCCACCCGGACCCTAAGCCTGGGAAACCAGCGACTCCTGCAGGGCTCGTCCATGCCCCACCCTGTAACTAAGAGTTTCAAGGGGGTTTGGGAAATCCAGTGTTTCCCAACTTCCCTTCACTGTCTGTCCCTCCTTTGGCCATTCCTCAGGATCCACCTTCCCATTTTCCAGATGTACCCGCAGTTCTTCGCCAAAGGCTCATGACAGATTCTCATATCCCCTATGATTGCAGTGTGTGTGTATGTGTGTGTGTGTCTGTGTCTGTGTGTCTGTGTGTGTCTGTGTCTGTGTGTGTTTGAGATAGGGTCTCATGTAGTGTGTGTGTTCTCTGTTTGAGATAGGGTCTCATGTAACTCAAGTTGTTACTGAGGCTGGCTTTGATCAGTCCTCATTTACCACCCTTGAAGGCAGTTATTACAGACCTATGTCACCAGGTCTAACAGTTGCATTTATTGAACAATTACTATAAACCAGACATTCTTCTTATTGTTATGCCTAGATCACAGGGTCCCCCCAAAAAGCACCAGAGTTTGCACTTACATGTAAAAGCAAAGAGCCTTTACTCAAGCTCAAGTTTGGACTCTCTCTCTGCCCCACACAGCGGTTGAGAGCAGAAAGTGCCCAGCCCTATCAGGGTAGGCTTTTTTTTAATCACAGTAGAGGTTGGGTGAGGGGATTTTTCAGGGTTCAGGACCCTGATAGGCTGACATGTGGGAGGTGGTGTAGGCTGTGAATATGTTTTATTGCCATTAGTTAATAAAGAAGCTACTTTCAGCCAATGGCTTAACAGAGTAAAGCCAGGCTGAGGGACATATAGAGAGTAGGTGGAGTCAGGAAGAAGCCATGTAGCTGTCCGCAGGAGACAGATGCACTGGAACCTTTCTGGTAAGCTACAGCCACGTGGGGATACACAGATTAATAGAAATGGGTTAATTTAAGATATAAGAGTTAGCCACAAATACTCTTAAGCCATTGGCCAAACTATATTGCAATTAATACAGATTCTGTGTGATTGTTTCCGGAGTCTGGGTGGCCAGGAAATGAATAAGTAGCCTCCAACAACACAGGGGGTCTTGGCAAAAGGGGAATAGGTGAGTCCTGGGCTCAGGGACATCTAGTGATCTCTCATCTTATCTGATGGTTGGAATGTCAGGCACTTCCCTGTAAATGCTGGCCCTCCCTAGGTGGTGTCAGCTTATGGCTTTTTCTGGAACCCAGTACTGCCTGCCAGTAAACCAAGAAGAGAAATTCGGGCCTACTTTTTAGCTGGTCTCTATCAAGCCTGCCATGGCAGTTGTGTGGCCTGGACCCCATATGTGTAGCCAGGCTGCCCTGGGCCCCACATTTGGTACATCTTAATATCTCTATGAGGCAGGGTTTTTGTTTTGTTTTGTTGAGACAGGGTCTCCCTATGTAGCTTTGGTTGGACTGGCACTTGCTATACAGACCAGGCTGTCCTGGAACACCCTAAGTGGACCAGGCTGACCTCGAACCTCTAGGGATCTGCAGACAGGGCAGGTTTTACAACCTTCCTTTGGTGAAAAGAAACTGAGAAATAGGAAGATTAAACAATATGACCAAGGGACAGGCATAGCAAATCCAAAGGACAGGCTTAGAATCCAAAGTCCCTGCTTTGCAGGGCAGTGGTGGTGCACGCCTTTAATCCCAGCACTCAGGAGGCAGAGGCAGGTGGATCTCTGTGAGTTCGAGCCCAGCCTGGCCTACAAGAGCTAGTTCCAGGACAGGCTCCAAAGCCACAGAGAAATCCTGTCTCAAAACAACAACAACAACAAAAAAAAAAAACCCAAAGTCCCTGCTTTTACCCTCTCTGCCAATTGGTCACCTCAGAATCTTATTCCCAAATGGACATCAGGAACCCAAGCCCAAGCTGGCCTTGAACTCACTATATAGCCCAGGATGCCTTGAGCGCCTGATCTTCTTGCCTCTACCTCCCAAGTATAAGGGTTATATCAGGGCTGGTGATGGAAGGGCCTTGGAGCCTCCTGGGCAAGTACACTACCAACTGAACTCCACCATCTTCAGCCCCCTTCCTGATTGTATATTGTCCTTTTTTTCATGTTTAAATTAAAGTTGTGTTTATTATTGTGGTGTAAGTGTAAGCATGTTCCTGTGCCAGAGAGTTCAGGTAAAAATCAGAGGACAACTTTTAGGAGTAACTTTTCTCCATTGTGGGTTCCAAGGATCAGAGCAGATATGCAGGTCACAGCAAGCACTTTTACCCATGGCGCCATCTCACTGGCCCACTATTCCAACACACTTGTATAATGTATAATGATCTTACAAGAGACATGGTGCCTAAAGCAACTCTTAGAAAATATTTAACTGGAGCTTTGTTTACAGTTTCAGAGGCTTAGTCCATTATCGTCATGGCAGAGAGCACAGGGGCAGGCAGGGGTGGTGCTAGAGAAGTAGCCAAGAGAGACATCCTGATCCTCAAGGCGGGAAAGAGAGAGGGAGAAAGAGGGAGAGAGAGAGAGAGAGAGAGAGAGAGAGCTCCACACTGGGCTCTCTGTGAGCTTTCTGACATCTCCACACCCACCCCCGTAACATTTCCTCCAACAAGGCCACACCTCCCAATTCTTCTTAAATAGTGTCACTTTCTGTTGACTAAGCATTCAAATATATTAGCCTATGGGGTTGTTCTTACTGAAACCACTGCACCAGAGTAATGGTATATGGTGTCTCCTCATTTATTTATCATTTCTTTTTATTGGGTATATCCAATCTACTAGCTTTTTTGAAATAGCTAATTACTCTCACCCACAGTTAGTCTATTGTGTTGTAATGCATCAGAAACAAATTTCCCCTGAGCTAGGGCACAATTCAGTAGTTCAATCCCCAACACCACACACAAAATAGTTGTCTTTCACTATTGCATCTTGTACCTGCTTACCATCCTCTCTCCACCCCCAACATCCCAACCCCTCTGGCTTTTCCTCTTAAGTAGATTCTCCATCTGTAAACTTCATCAGGATCACAAACACAGCGAGAACACAGCATAGCTGGTCCTGGCACTAAGATGCTGCAGAAGATCCTGAGTTCAAGGATAGCCTTTTGATTTTCAATAATAGACTATATCATTTGTATTTCTTTTTTAATATTTTATTTATTATATACACAGTGTTCTGCCTCCATATATTCCTGCAGGCCAGAAGAGGGTACCAGACCTCATTATAGATGGTTGTGAGCCATCATGTGGTTGCTGGGAATTGAACTCAGGACCTCTGGAAGAGCAGTTAGTGTTCTTAACCTCTGAGCCATCTCTCCAGCCCCTAGACAGTATCTTTTTATCCTCCAGGTCATGCTGTCCATAGTTCAGGATCATTTACTTTCCCCAGAATAACCCCCTACTTCTTGGCAAAGGAGAAGTCACATTTATTGCATACTTGCTGTGTTATGAACACATACAGAGAAAAACTATTTTACTAGTTTGCCTTTCTCCCCGTGTTCCTAGACTTTGTATGTAGAAAAATGTACCCAACAAATAGCCATTTCTGAGCTGAGCATGGTGAGACATACCTATGATCCCAGCATTAGGGAGGTAGAAGCAGGAGGATCAGGAGGTCAACGTCACCCTTACTTCACAGTGAATTTGCAGCCGGCCTTAGTCAAAAGCAGGGCTGGCAAGATGGCTCAGGTGGTAAAGACACTTGCCACCAAGCCTGACACCTGAGTTTGAACTCCAGAACCCAAATGAAAGAACTGACTCCCACAAATTCAGAGTGTTCTGTGATCTCCATATGTATGCTGTAGTTAGTGCACATGCACACACACACACACACACACACACACACACACACAAATATCTAAAACAAAATAAAAACAAAAAAATTTCTTTTGGGGTTTTTTTTTTTTTTGAGACAAGGTTTCTCTGTAGCTTTGGATCCTTTCCTGGAATTAGCTCTTGCAGACCAGGCTGGCTTTGAACTACAGAGATCCACCTGCCTCTGCCTCCCAAGTGCTGGGATTAAAGGCGTGCGCCACCACCGCCCTGCTAACAAAAAACTTTCTTTAGGATGTAACTAGATCTTTGGACCTCCTTCTGGGGTTAGAATCATCTTCCAGCATTGCAGACAGGAAAACCAAGACTCAGCAACATGAGAGTTCGCTGTGAGGGGACACATCCAGTGTGATGATGAACCCAGCTTCAGATCCAGGGCTTGGTGACCCCATTATTTCTACCATGTCAAACTATGTCTGATTACCACTTTCCCATCTTTAGTTTTCTTAGACACCCCAAGCTTAACTTCAAGTTGTGACTGTGCCTAAGCCTCCCAAATCTTAGATTTACAGATGTATACAGCCATGCCATTCCCATTTTATTTTTATTTATTTTTAGATAGGGTTTCATGTAGTCATGTAGCCCAGGCCAACCTTGAACTTGCTACACAGTCAAGGATAACCTTGAAATTGTAATCTTCCCGCCACCACCTCCTCAGTGCTGTTATTACAGTGATGGACCACTGCACCCTGTTTTATGGAGTGCTGGGGTCAAACCCAAGGCTTTGTGACTGCTATACAAACCCTATACCAACTCCTCCCTCTTTTCAGAGAAAATCCACTTTCCCCTAATATGCTTTCATTCTAGGATATGAACCTTTCTAACTTGGCAGAGATCAACTATTGTAAGTCTCCCCCATTTGGAAGACCCTCCCAGAAAATAAACTCCTAGATAGACCTTGTAAATTACCAACAGTGGTTGACAGACTGTAGTGTACACCTCAAATCCTCTAGAGGGTATAAGACAGAGTCCTGGGTTCCATTCCCAGGGTTTCTGATTTAATGTCTAGAGTGGGTCTTTGCTTAGTGTAGATCTCACCACCCTTAGAATAAAGCCATCTACCATGAGTTTCGACGTAAGAATGGATCCTCTCCACTTCCCCAAACACATATCTGCCTATTCCCTAGGATTTATCCTTTTTTTTGTCCTCCCTACAGCCAGCACACTCCCAATCAAGCAGTTTACTTCCAGAGCAAGTTTCCTAGGGCCAGACACGCAAGGGTTGATAATTCTCTTCTCGGCTTAGGGCTAGACGTTATTCTAACCAACAGGTTGCTTTGGACAAGGATTTGTGAGAAGCAGTTGGTAAGATGGTAAAGAGTGTGGTGGGGTCCAGCGGGATCCAGAAAGGACTTAACCTGGAGACTCGGGAACAGGTCCAGCTCTGTCTCCAGTACCCAGATTCTTTGTCCACTGTGACCTCTCTTGCCCACCAACTGGTTCAGCTCAAGACTCTTATAATTGTCAAGGAGGGCGCCCTCTGCTGGCCACTTGGGGATGTGCTACTCAGAACAGAAAGGGGAAGTGGCTAAAAAGGAGCTTCCTTCCTCCCTTCCAGCAACAAAGTAAATTTTCTCTTCCTTGGCTCCCTAATAGGCATGAAGTGTTGCCTGTTACTACCTTTCTTGGAATCTGACACGACGATCTTCAGAGACAAGGTCTTGCTTTTAAAGAGAGTATCTTGTCCCTGTTCTCCTGTTCCCCTCCACCACAGGCCCAGAAAACAGCTGAGCCAGCAGACATGGCCTGAAACCTCTAAAACATGAGCAAAAATAAATCCTATTTGCCTTGTATACCTTGTGGGTTTTTTGTTTGTCATAGCAACAGAGACTAACATACAATACTTTGTTTTGTTCTTGTTTTGAGACAGGGTCTCTCTGTGTCACCCTGGCTGTCTTGAAACTCACTTTATAAACCAGGCTAGCCATGAACTCAGAGATCTACCTGCCTCTGCTTCCTGAGTGCTGGGATTAAAGGCCTGTGCCACCATGCCCGGCTCCAGCACAGTAACTTAACGGAGGCACTTAGATGAGTGTTCTACCACTGCTACACTCATGGCTCCTGAAGCAGCATTTCTTCCTCTCCTGTCATATGATACTATCTCCTTTGACAGGAAAGAAGTCAGCGGTTTTCTAACGCTGAAGAATGTAGAGTTCTTTGCAAAAGTCTCTTTCTGTTTAAGAAGATTTTTATTAACTTATTTATTTTTTATTTTTTTATTTTTTTGGTTTTTCATGACAGGGTTTCTCTGCAGCTTTGGAGCCAGTCCTGGAACTAGCTCTTGTAGACCAGACTGGTCTCGAACTCACAGAGATCCGCCTGCCTCTGCCTCCCGAGTGCTGGAAGGCATGCACCACCGCCTGGCATTAATTTTTTTTAAAGACTTTGTTTATCTATCTACTTATTGTTTTATGCCTGCATGTATACCTGCAGGCCAGAAGAGGGCGCCAGATCTCATTACAGATGGTTGAGTCACCATGTGGTTTCTGGGACTTAACTCAGGACCTCCAGAACAGCCAATGATCCTAACCACTGAACCATCTCTCCAGCCCTGATTTTTATTAATTTACGCATATGGGTGTTTTGTCTGCATGTATGTCTGTGCACCATATGCACATTTGGTGCTCAGAGGACAGAAGAGGGTATCAGGCAGACCCTTAACTGGAGTTATAAAATGGTTATGAGCCGCCTGTGTGAGTGCTCAGAATTGAACCTGCATCCATCCTCTGGAAGAGCAGCCAGTGTTCTTTACCACTGAGCCATCTCTCTGGGCCTGCATATTTATGTTCCTGTCTATTAGTTTCATTTTCTGTTGCTGTGACAAAATATCCTGCTAAAAAACACCTTAGGGACAAAGGGTTTATTTGGCTCATAATTCCAAGTTACAGGCCAAGCATTTCAGGAAGTTGGGGGAGCAGGAACTTGACACACATCCAGCAAGAGCAGAGAATGCATGCACACATGCTCACCAGTGCTCAGCTCGCTCTGCAGCACAGATTTAGAAGAGCACCTGAACAGTAAATGAATGATCGGTGCTCAGGATTGGGAAAAAATGAAAAGTATGTCCTTCCACGTATTGTAGCAGGGAGTATTTCCTTTATCCAGACTGGCAGAGTCTGAGGAACGGCTGAACAGGGTTAGGGAGACGGCTCGGTCAGTACATGCTTGCCCTACATGAGGATCACTATAAACAGGATTGACATGTCAGTAACCTAGTACTGGGGCAGGGAAATTCCCAGAGCTCACTGGACTAGTCAATAGGCAGATTTGAGACTCAGTGAGACTGTCTCAAAAATAAAGCGACGTCAGCTGACACCGATCTCTAGCCTCCACACACGCTCACACAACTACAGACCACGTACCTGCTCACATATACGCTACACAGCTTTTTGTTTGTTTTTTTAGGACGGGGTTTCTCTGTGTAGCCCTGGCTACCCTGGAACTCACTCTGTAGACCAGGTTGACCTTGAACGCAGAGACCCTCCTCCCTCTGCCTTCTGAGTGCTGGGATTAAAGGCAAGAGCCACCCTATCCAGCCAACTTTATTTAAAAAAAAAGTTCTTATTTTGAGGAGTTTCAGCTTCTTTAAGGATCCAATGAAAGGCGCTGGAGAGATGGCTAAGCAGGTAAGAGCACTGATTGCTCTTGCAAGGACTCCGATCCAGTTCCCAGCTGTCTATAATTTAGTTCTGGAGGATCAGTCACCTTCTTTTGACCTCCACAGGCACACCTGTGGTACACTTACATCCATGCAGGCAAAACACTCATACACATAAAAGTAAATGAACATATGTGTAATATACATAAGAACTTTTTTAATCCAATGAAAATAGATCCACTCTCTAGGAAAATGTATAGACACAGTTTTCTAGCTTGACTCCTGGCCCCTGAGCACTTGGCAGTCTCTGGGTGACCTCCCAACCCACCTATCCTTCAGATCCTTTGCAGTTCCAGAACCCCAGCCTGCCCTAGAAGCACAGGGTTCTAACTAGGACCAAGGGTGCAGTCCCAGTGCCGTTCATATCCACTCTGTAACGCTGCTAGTATTCACTCATGGACAAGTACTGGGCCTCCTTCCACAAAGCTGGTAGATGCTCTGGAAGCAATGGACAAACTCCAAATAGGTACATGAGAGTTAAAGAAACCACCCTGGTCACTAAAGGGGTAAGCCTAATTATTCAGCCCCACTTCTAGACAGCTATATCTCTGTTACCTAGGTAACTGCCACCAAACTTGAGAAATAAGTAACAGCCCAAGTGGTTTTTTATTACCAAAAAAAAAAAAACCCCAGCTGTCATACATACAGTGTCTCCAATCCTGTCCCTTAAGATAATCACAAGTGTTCATGGAATGTAAAAACCTTGAGAGAAATGGCACCTGGTTCTCAATGTGTAACTTTTTTTTCTTCTGTTTTTTGGGGTTGTGGGGGTGGTTTCAAGACAGGGTTTTTCTGTAGCTTTGGAGCCTGTCGACCTGTACTGGAACTCACTCTGCAGACCAGGCTGGCCTCAAACTCAGAGATCCACCTGCCTCTGCCTCCTGAGTGCTGGGAGTAAAGGTGTGCACCACCACCACCTGGCCTCTCAATGCTTAACTTACAGTGAGGAAATGGCTCTCAGAAGGAACAGTCACTCATCATCCCTGGGCCAATGGACCCCTAGAGATAGGAATGGATGTGAACTAAACAGTTACTCACTGCATCTAGCATGGCAAGGGAGTATGCTTAAACCTGGTAGCAGCTCTGCTAATGAGAACACACATGTAGAATTTCTTCAATGAATGCTACTCCTCAGGTTCCCCACAAAGAATAGTGTGGAGGGGGGAGGGGAGGAATTACTCAGAGTCCACAGAATGATGCTGCCTGAGTCAGACTGGAACATACTATTCTCAGCACCACTTCTAAAGGCATCCAAAAACAAAGGCTGCCCACTAGGGCAGTGCTGCTGGCTGGCTCCACTCCAAGGCTGCCCACCAGGGGCAGTGCTGCTGGCTGGCTCAACTCCAAGGTCTGAAGAAGGTCAGGCCCTGCAGCCTCACTCCATCTGGGCCTCCGGCTCCTCAGGTACTCCTTGAAGCTTTTCCATCTCTCTCGAGGGTAGCTCAGAGACTGGAGGGGGCTCTCCTGGGGCTTCGGAAAGCACATAGTAGACAATTTCTCGCTGGCCTTGGCTGTCTGTCTGACCGTCCATATGGACGGCAGAGCTGGAGTTGTCCTGAGAAGTTGAGATGGCTGTACCCTCAACCCTATCTTCCTCTTCCATCTCTTCCTCAGGTCCTGTCCCCCCTAATACTGTTTCTAGAACGATGCCCTGCAGGCTGCTTTCATTCAGCGCCACTCCCGGATCTGATCCTTCTTGGAGCTGTTGGAGGAGCTGCTGTGTCAGCTCCACACTCTCATAGCGAACCAGCTGCAGTCGCATGTAGCCATCTTCATGCTCCTTGTACCTGGAGAAGGCAGCAGAGCAGCAGAGGATGAAGAAATGGCCTGGAGACAGAGGGTGAGATACAGATACACTAGCTGGAAGAAATCTTAGGATTTCATGTGACAGAATTAAAGATTAAAAAAAAGGTTTTTAATGGAACATGTAGAAGGGTCAGAGGAGAGGACTCAAAATGGAAAAATTAGTGCAGAAGCACAAGCCAGTAGAGACTGACTGACTCTGTAGTAGGGTAGAGTGTCAAAGTTTATGAGAAGGCCATGAAGCTCACAGTCAGGACCCTTAGCCTTTAATTCTTGCTCTGGCTGCAGGACTTCTGGCATTACTTATTGAATCTGAAACCAAGCTTTCATTAGAAAACCCACAGCCTTGCTGGGCGGTGGTGGCACACGCATTTAATCTCACACTCGGGAGGCAGAGGCAGGCAGGTCTCTGTGAGTTCGAGGCCAACCTGGTCTACAAGAGCTAGTTCCAGGACAGCTAAGACTGTAACAGAGAAACCCTGTCTCAAAAACAAACAAACAAACAAACAAAAAAACAAACACCACAGTCTTGAATGGAGGCACACTCCTTTAATCTCACTTGAAGCAGAGATAGGTGGATCTCTGTGAGTTCAAGGCTAGCCTGGTCTCCCCAGCAAGCTTTAGGCCAGTAAGGTCTATATGGAGATCCTGTCTCAAAAACAAATAAGAGCCAGGTATGGTGGCACATACCTTTAATCTCAGTACTCAGGAAGCAGAGGCAGGTGGATCTCAGGGAGTTCGAGGCCAACCTGGTCTACAGAGCGAGTTCTAGGACAGGGACAAAATAAAATAAAATAATAATAAAAACCCCCAAAATAATCTTTGCTCCACCATTATTTTTAAGGTTGAGCCTAAACATAGATGGTAGGCATCAAAATACCATAAAATTCAGTTGGTTTTTTCTCTGTCATAGTTGGGCGATGATGGCACACACCTTTAATCCCAGCACTCAGGAGGCAGAAGTAGGCAGATATCCATGAGTTCAAAGCTAACATAGTCTACAGAGCGAGTTCCAGGACAGTCAGAGCTATATAAAGAGACCCTACCAAGAAAGACAGACAGACAGAGTCTGTCAAATGACTCAGAGTATAAATACTTGCCATGCATGCCTGATGACTTGAGTTCAGTATTTGGAACCCACACAAAGGTAGGAGAGACACAATTCCACAAGTTGTGTCCCGACATTTACAGGAGCACTGGCACCCCCCAAATACACACAGTAGTAAACGAAAACAAGGAAAGTATCGTAGAGAAAGATTTATGCATACCGAAAACGAGGGTGTCCTGATGGCCACTTGAACTGGTGCTTCTTGCGAAGGTGCACAGTGAGGTTGTTGCCACGTGTGAAGCATTTGTCACAGACATGACATTTGTACCTTGGCTCTGAGTCTCCCTGATGAGGAAGAGAGAAGGAAATGAGGTCAGCTCTCCACTCACACTCCTGAGAAGCCTTCCCACCTGGCACTTACTTCATGCACTTTGCGGTGATGGGACTTGACAGAGCTGAGAGAGCGAGCACTGAAGCTGCAGTTCTCGAACTCACACCTATAGGCTGACTCCTTGCTGTGGGTGTCCAGGTGCTTCCGGAGGTCAATCAGATTCTTGCAACTGCCAGGAGAAATCAGGAGGGGTTCAAGAGCAAAGAGAACCCTGAAACCTGAGCCCTGGATTTTGACCCCCAGGTCACCTTACCTGTAGTCACAACAATCACATTTAAAGGGCCGGTCATCACTGTGTCGAAAGCGCATGTGATTTCGGAGGGAGGAAGGCAATGGGCAGGTCATGTCACACAAAGGGCATTTATAGTGATTCACTGAGGAGCAGAGAAGAAGCTATGACCTGAGGACTCACAGGACCTCGAAGAGAGGGCAGGGAGGCTTGGGTGCAGGCCACTCACCATGATTCCGCATGTGGTCACGCAACAGCCTCTCTGTGGCAAACCTCTTAGAACAGTGAGAGCACTGGAAACGCTGCTCTGGGGTGGAGTGGACAAAACAAAGGGCGACTGAAGAGAAAAGTGAGGGGCAGAGGAAGGGGAGCCATCCCAAACAGAAGGGAACCACCCAAGGGTCAAAGGGAAGCTATGGGTGGGATATGGAGTCTAGACCTGAGTTAGAAGCCCAGCTTTACCACTTACTAGCTGTATGATCTCAGGTAAGTGATTTAACCTCTCTGAGCCTCAGTTTCCCCATCTGTAAAAAGGGGAATAAGAAGCCTACCTCACGGGGCTGTTGTGAGGGTTCCTGAGATAACTGACGCCACAAACAGCAAGTGCTAACCAATGTCTAAGAGAGGTCTAGGAGGTGCCTGGTCCCAAAAGAAGAAGAGGGCCAGGGCACAGATCTCTCAGCAGCCACCTCCCCTGGGAATATACTCTCATCTTTAAGTAGGATAGCCCACAAGCTCCAGCTGCTTACGATCCAGCGAGGTCTGGCGACGGATGTGATCTAAGAACTTGGTGTTGTTGGCAAACATGCCCCCACAGGTGGGACAGGCCACCACCTTCTCCTGGGTATGGCTGCGGAGGTGTTCTCGAAGTTTACAGCGGTCTTTGAAGGTACAGGTACAGTCTGGGAAGGAAGATCTGATCATGTTCCATCCCTCAAACCCCTTCCCCAACTTGGCTCTGGTACCCCCAAGTTTCATCAGCCAGCAGCCTGCTTGTCTTGTAGGATGGTCCCATCCCTGGCTCCTCTAGACCCTGAACACCTCCAGAGTTTAAACCAGAGGTCAGAGCAGACGGGCGGCCCTACCTTTCCAGCCACACAGCACCACATGGTTGTCCTTGCTGACAGCTTGGTATTCACAGCACAGGCTGTGCGCATCCACGTGCCGATAGAACCACTCAGGATTGTCGAAGGTACTCTGTGCCAGGGCAACTTGGGGTGAGGACTCACGGTGGTTAGAGGGACTCTCACCCATGTCAAAGGGGGGCTTTTAGCTCTCTCCCTAATTAGCTTCTGGGTATGGGAAAGTTTTAAGATAAAGGTGTTATACAAGAATAGAGGGGAGATGCTAGCAGGAGTCTCTGAAATATGAGGCACCCCAGAAAGATCTTGAGTCCAGATCCCCAGCTTCCTTCCACCCCTATTTCTGTCACTGTCTGCTGACCTCGCAATGTTCCCATAGACACAGGAAATGGTCAGGGATGTCAGGGATGACGTTCCGGCTCTGGAAGTCCAGGATGCAGGGGCTGAGGTCAGCTTGGCTTTGCAAGGCTTGCAGCCCCCACTGTTTCAGCTTGGTGTGATAGCAGTGGAAGTAGACATGGCGAATGAGGTCAGCAGAATTGTCCAGAGAGCAGAAGCCACATTCCTGCCACAAGCAGGAGAATTCTTCTTCTGCAAAAAGGGGTTTAGAAGGAATGGTCTGATACTTTCCAAGGCTCAATTCACTTTCCATCTGAGACATTCATTAAGCAGGACTCTGACCAAGTTATCAGTTCATTCAGTATGTAACAGTGTTTAATGACTTTCAACTGAATCAGGTATCATGGAGTCCCAGTCCTTGTCCTCACATGGTTTTCAGTCGGAGAAGATTTAATAAACACACCTACAAAACTGCAACTAACGGCAAAGGATATGGGGTAAGGTATGTGGCAGCAGACAAAGATTACAGGGCTAGGTATTGCTGGCTCTGATCTATAAGGCCAGTGCTCAAGAGGGGTAGGCTGGTGAACTATCATGATTTCCATGCCAACCAGGTCTAGAGAGTAAGACCCTGTCACAGACGAAGTGTTAAACAGAAGTGACAATGCAGACTGATATTAGAAAGAGTCCCTGCATTAAAAGTGAACATAAAAGAGAGGTGTAGTCTAGGCTGAGGTTAAGAGCGTGTACAAGACCCAGGGGAGTTAGAGACCCAGGAAGAACAAGTTAGGATCCCTTAGCAAATGTACAACCTCTGCTCAGTTTCTCACAGCCCGAGGAAGATAGAGCCCCCAGCACTGGCTTTCCAGTTCTCCTTCCCCTCTAATCTGTTCATTTCAACCCACTTCCTGTCTCTCCAGCACCTCTAACTAAACACCACATTCTCAATGTTTGACAGGAATCTGTTTATTTTGAAAAGCTGAAACTTCATAAAGTAAAACCAGCCCTTAATTTCACTTTTGTGTATTATCTGACTTTGGAAATAGATTTGGTATATAACTACGATAATCCCAGAATCTCAGAAGGATCAGGACTTCAAGTTCAGCCTTAGCTACATAACAAGTTTAAGGTCAATCAGGGCTAGTTGAGACTCTATCAAAGAAAGAGAAAGAAGAGCAAACACAATGAGAGGAGCATTTCTGAGTACACTGAATAAAGCTGTTCAATTATTCTCTTAATTTGTGACGTGCAGTTATGATATAAATTGCTCCAAAACTTGTGTGATGCTTCACACTAGAAATCCCAGCATTTGGGAGGACTTTGGTGGTATGAAGCTAGACTGAATTACTGAGATCTGTCTCAGAAGTAAACAGGGGCAGGGGATGGCTCAAGTGTTAAGGGTACTTGTTGCTTTTGCAGAGGACCTGATTTTGGTTCCCATATGTTGGCTTACAACCATAACTCCAATTCAGGGTAATTCAACATCCTCTTCTGATCTCCGCAGGCACCAGGCACACTCATGGTACACATACACATATGAAGGTAAAACATTTAGACACGGGTGCTGGATGGGCAGTGGTTAAGAGCACTACCGGCTCTTCCAAAAATCCTGAGTTCAATTCCCAGCAACCACGTGGTGGTTCACAACCGGCTGTAATGAGATCTGGCGCCCTCTTCTGGCCTGCAGGCATGCATGCAGGCAGACTACTGTATGCTTAATAAATAAATTTAAAAATAAAAATTAAAAAAAAATTATAAACGTAAAACAAAATAAAAAATTGTAAATAATTAAGTTAATAAAAGGGAAAGGTAGACGGTGGTGGTCTATGTCTTTAATCCCAGCACTTGGGAGGTAGAGGCAGGCAGATCTCTATGAATTAGAGGCCAGCCTGATCTAAAGAACAAGGTCCAGGACATCTGAGGCTACCCATAGTAACCCTGTCTCAAAAATAATAAAAAAAAAAAAAAAAAAGAAGAAGAAGAAAAAGGAGGAGGAGGAGGAGGAGGAAGGGGAGGTTGGGAATGGTGACACACACCTTTAACCCCAGTACCTGGGAGGCACAGGTAGCGGGACACCTTTAAGTTCAACACTAAGATCACTATGAATTCAATGCAAGCATGGTCTTTATAGTGAATTTCATGCCAGCAAAGAATACAGTGAGTCACTGTCTTAAAAAAAATGATAGAGTGCACTCGGGAGGCAGAAGCAGGCAGATCTCTATGAGTTTGAGGCCAGCCTGGTCTATTAGAGCTAATTCCAAGATAGCCAGGGCTATTATACAGAGAATCCCTGCCTCAACAAACAAACAAAGATGGTTCACCAGGTAAAGGCACTTACTGCCAAGGCTACTATACTAATCTGAGTTTGATCCTCAGAACCCACATGGTAGAAGAAAAGGATGGACTCTCACAAGTTGTCCTCTGACCTCTACATATATGCTATGGTGTGTTCACACATACAAAATAAACAAAAAAATGTGCCCCCTCCCTGCCGCCAAAAAAAAAAATGTTTAAGAGAAGAGGTTCAGCAAGCTAAGGTTTAGCAGGTCAGGCAGTGGTAGCACATGCCTTTAATCTCAGCAATCAGGAGGCAGAGGCAGGTATATCTCTGTGAGTTCGAGGCCAGCCTAGTCTACAGAGCAAGTTCCAGGATAGGCTCCAAACCTACATAGAAAAACCCTATCTCAGGGCTGGAGAGATGGCTCAGAGGTTAAGAGCATTGCCTGCTCTTCCAAAGGTACTGAGTTCAATTCCCAGCAACCACATGGTGGCTCACAACCATCTGTAATGGGGTCTGGTGCTCTCTTCTCGTCTGCAGGCATACACACAGACAGAATATTGTATACATAATAAATAAATAAATAAATATTAAAAAAGAGAGAGAAACCCTATCTCAAAATATCCAGCTTTCTCATATTCAACAACAAGTGGTGCTGCCATAACTGGATATCAACATGTAAACAAATGAAAGTAGACCCTTATCTATCACCATGTACAAAACTCAAGTCCAAATGGATCAAAGACCTCAATATAAAGCCAGCCACACTGAACCTTATAGAAGAGAAACTGGGAAGTACACTTGAACGCATTGGCACAGGGAACCACTTCCTAAATAGAACCCCAGCAACACAGACACTGAGAGAAACAATTAATAAATGGGACCTCCTGAAACTGAAAAGCTTCTGTAAAGCAAAGGACACGGTCAACAAGATAAAACGACAGCTTACAGAATGGGAAAAGATCTTCACTAACCCCACATCAGACAGAGGTCTGATCTCCAAAATATACAAAGAACTCAAGAAATTGGACAACAAAAGAACACATAATCCAGTAAAAAAAATGGAGCACAGACCTAAACAGAGAACTCTCAACAGAGGAATCTAAAATGGCTGAAAGACACTTAAGGAAATGTTCAACATCCTTACTCATCAGAGAAATGCAAATCAAAACAACTCTGAGATTCCATCTTACACCTGTAAGAATGGCCAAGATCAAAAACACTGATGACAACTTATGCTGGAGAGGTTGTGGGGAAAAGGGAACACTTCTGCATTGCTGGTGGGAATGCAAGCTGGTACAACCCCTATGGATGTCAGTGTGGCGATTTCTCAGAAAATTAGGAAA